>BQNB010144087.1:0-16904 GCA_026074375.1 Tanacetum coccineum
CTCATCAAATGATTCACGAGGACCTTCTTCCCGAGCCATATTACTTAACAAAGGTTGAACTGGTCCATGATCAACAGGCAAAGTATTATTCCAATCACGATCAAAGATGGAAGTGTAGTAGGTTTATGAAACCAATCAGAAGACTCAGGGGTCTCATCAACTGGTTGATCTCCAGTAGCACCAGTTTCGAACTCCTAATGTGCAGGTTTTTCCAAATCCTTGGCGGTGTGCATTGGCTCCTCTGCATGAGCAGACTCGCCAGCAGACTTGCGAAGAGATTTGGACCCTTCAGTTGACTTGGGTGTCTTTTCCTTTGGTGTACTGGTTGACTCAGGTTCTTTTTCAGCTCGTCTTCTCTTGGACCCCCAGTTTGATCCAGCGGAGGGTTCTTTGTCTTTGTCCTCATCATATCTTCGTCTTTTAAATGAGACAGTATCACCATAAGTGTCAAGAATGAGCTTGTCACTTTCGTAAGCTTCAACCAATGCCTTGTAGAGATTCTTTTGTTCATTAGATATGTGGATTGACTTATTGCTCTCCATCTTTTTAATGAGAATCTTCTTCAGCTCTAATTCTGATAGGTTGGCGATGTCTTGGATTCAGTGGATGAACGAGTCATAACCTCAGCTTCGAGTTGTTCGTTTACTGTCTTCTCAATTTTTGGCAAAATCTTGGAGACTTGTGCCTTAAATTGTTCTTTGACTTGGTCCTTGATTATTTTCTTTATATTGTCATCAAGTTTATTGAGAAAGTCTTCGTTTTCGGCTTGAGCTTCATCTCTGAGTCTTTCAGATTGTAACTGAACAACAGTTTTGATGGCTTCATGCATCTTGTTGGCAAGGTACGCATCAACAATGCCGAGAATGGAAGAAACTGCTTCAGCAAATTGGTTCGTTTGCTTGAACTTAAAGAAGTCGGTTTCCAAAGTTTTAAGTCTATGGTCGAACCTGAATAAAGAGCCAAAGTTAGGATGATCTTGCAGGGAGGTGCTTGGAATAGTTATTGGTGTGGAAACTGGTGTTTGTTGCAAATGTGTGATAAGAGGAGTGGGTGGTGGAGGAAGAGTTATTGCAGACACAAGAGGTGGCTCAGCAATAGTGGTGACCGGAACATCTACAAGTGAAGTTGCCTCAGTGTTAAGAGTAAATATTGAGTCAATACATGTATCTGGTCTAGGGTTGAGCATGTTAGAAATGAAGCTAGATGACACAGAAGAACTCTGTTGTTGACCTTCAGGATTGATCGGAGCAGTGAGTATCACATGAGTATCTTCTGTTTCCTGAGTTGCTTGAACATTAAGCAGTGAAGCAGCTATCATCACAGTGTCGCTTCCCTCCAGATTAATGTTCACGTCTCTGTATAGCTCATTCGCTTCGTCCTCTTCATGTGTCGCCTCTTTATCCATCCTTTCTTCCTCAGTATTCGCTCCTTGAACTTCTTCATCACTTTCTTCATTACTTTCTTCATTGCTTTCTTCTTTATTTACTTTATCATCTTTTCTTGCTTCATCATCATGAGTGGAAAGCTTGAAATGAACAAAGTCATCACCATCATTGTCAGATTCAGTTCGTTCATCATCATCATGATCATTATCATCTTCATCTTTGCCTATGTTTGCTTCTTGGCTTCATCATCCTATATCTTCTAATCACTAGACATTCCAAGTATATTTTCACTTCTTCATCAGATCACATTATATTGTTATTTACTTTTTTTTTTTTTTTTTAGGAATTATCATTCCTGACTTTAGTACGTTGGTTATATTAGTTGTAACACTAGCTGTAATTTGTACTGACAGTACAAAAGTTAGTGCTGATTAGATGTTAGTATCGTTAGTACAAAATAGTTTAGTACCTGTCACACCCCAAATTTCATGCAGCGGAAGAATGGATTTGGGTTTGTGACTCTTGGGTGAGAAGACTTGGTATACGAGAGATATGACCTCGACATGCCAATATACAATGCAGACTATATATTCTGTTATATAGGACACTGAGAAAAACATTGCTAAAAGTGTCAACATAAAGTTGGTGAGTTCATAGGTTTTGTTATTTGATAATAATGATGAACCACAAGATTTATAACCATAACATGAAATATAGCAATCCTATATATACATTAAAAAGTGATTTACTTTTGTCTAAGCTCATGACCTAAGCATTAACATATATATAGATAAGCACAGGTGCAGATGTTCAACCCGCAACATCCGTATATGACTCAAATGAAACTGTGTTTGCTTGACTAAATGTCAGTTCAGACAAATAGGGATTGTCATCTCGATTAGTTCTGTCCATAACCATTAACGCTCCCTCAAAACCGGTCTTCCCGCGTCAAGAAATTGACAGTCTATGATAAATTTGGGCGAATATAGCAAGTTAGGTTGGATAGGCTTAGAACCAATAGTAAATCAGTAAATGTATTGTATTCAACTATGAAAAAATTAAGCAAATGTTCTCACCCCAAAAGATGTTTTATTAAAACAGTAAAGTAGGGACTATGAAACACTCAACTTATGGTAAATCGATGGATATTGTGAGTGGATTAAGGTACGTCAAACTAGCGCTCATTAAACAAATAAGTAATTATAATAGTTTCTGAGGTTTACATTCTAAATTTTAAGGTACGAAAGTAAATTATGAATGGTCAAAAAAGGCATCTTATGGTCGTTTATGAGCTATCGTGTTATGTTTTTCAATAATGTGCCCTAAACGTTGTTTAGGGAAAGATTTACGACTCTAAGGCCTTGCTCATAACTTGCTAAATCATTGTGATTTACATCTTAAGAAAAGATACAAGCATTGTTGGTAAGTTTTGGGTCTATATGCGTCCTTTTTCATGTATCACTAGATTATGTCGATCGTTCGATTAATTCAGTATTGTTATACATCCGCCTGTTTGTCTTGGTTTTAAATAATTATAAGAACTTTTGGATTCACGTTTAACACACTTAAGTTTTAAATATATCAAGTTTAAGTCCTCATATTTTCAAGAATAAGTAAATTTACAAACATCAACCCTTTTAATCTCCTACCTTAACTCTTTTAATTCTTAATTTTCCCATATAGTATTATCCGAATACGGTTACCCTTTATATTTCAAATTGTTTACTTAAACTCTTAAACTATTACGTTTAAACCCAAATAAACCCTTAAAACATTTTTTAGATGTTTAAATAAATTTTATGGACCGTGTTACGTATATTTACCGTTGTAGAACTACGGTTCCGTGATTACAAACTTTAAATCATCAACGTCATTTGGTCTTTTTTTACTCATAGATGGAAAGTTGCTCGTTAATGGATTGTACCATCCTTTTGAGTTCGGTTCATGGAACTCGAAACTCGAAAATTCTTTTTTTACTTTTTTACCTCTAGTTTCTTAATAAAATGAGTTAATGTGTGTAGTGACAAATAGTCACATGTTATTTATTTTTTTTATAAAATATACCCAAGGACAATACATTGGATAAACTCTTTTCTATTTTTTGTTTCCTTTTTTTCTGCTTTTCCTTGTTCGTGACCCAACAGTGGGTTTATCACCACTGTTATGGTTTTATCCTTTCACCCATGCACCCCTTGTTATTCCTAGCTAAGCTTCCATGCATGGTTCTACTTCTATAGGGTTAGTCTTGGGATGAACGAAGGTTGAAACTAAGGGCGTGGTGATGTTTAGTAGGTCCAATGGTTATAACAGTAGCAACGGCCTGCTGCAAACCTATTGCTTCGACAGTGGGAGTTGCCCACCGTGCCATACTTGGATACCAACAGGGTAGTCCCGTTGGTCATATGTTTACAAGGCTTGGACATGAACCATCGAGCATGGTTTGCTCGTCTTTACCAATTACCAGGTCCCAACATCGAGCAAAGTCCTGCTGTGGCTCGTCCTGGTTCACTCGGTCATGCTCTTGATTCATGTCGAGGTCACATGAAAAGTTTCTACAACTTTGTACGCTTAAACTAGTGCTCGATTAGACCACTTGTTTTGCCAACGTGTTATTTTATGTGCGTGTTTAAAGTTAATGAAATTTTCCTTTGGGTCGTTTAATATGTTTTCATGCAACGTAACCATTCGTTTTTTTATTGTGTGAAGTGGCTTGGTCTTCGCATGCATGCGTACATGCTAACTAAGCATGGCTATATGCCGTGTGCTCGTATGTGATGTCAATGAGTTTGGCTATCTTGCCAAGTCGGACGTGTTTTGTTCATTGGTTTTGAGTGAGGCTACAAAGGTGAATGACATGGCCATGATGCATATTAAGCAAAAGAAATGACTTACTAAGGTCCTAGTGTTTGTTGGTTGACGAAGAGATGTGATGGTGTCAAGGAAATTTCGGCCCGTTTCTTGTTTTTACCCTTTAAACTCGACGCCCTTCTTTTTGCCTCTTAGACCCAACGAAACTTCAAGTTGAATTTTTTTATTGTTTTACTCCTCACTTTCAATGTTAAAGGTGTGCATGCATGTCCCCTATTTATACTTACATTATAACGAGCTTCCTGATATCTTTCACATGCATACGAATGACATTATTTACATCTACTATTTGTGTATGATACTATTTGAAATGATCACCCTTTTTATAATACTACTAATGAATAGATACTATTGTTAAACGTAGTAGGTGAAGAAATTTTGAAAGAATAGTGTTGGTTTGCTCATTTTGAAAACTTATTCTACTGAATTGGTTGAAATAGGGCATTTGTATATAAAATTTTGAGAAAATAAACGTTTCAAATAAGTTTTTTTATTTAGTATATTAATTATTGTTCCCATTCCATAGTTTTTTTAATTGAGGTACAGAAGGCTTTCAAAAATAATTTATAGTAGTGCGACTTTGTTTCGAGCGGCGAGAATTTATGATTTTCGTTGTTACGCGATCTCTAAAGTACCCCTTTTTGATCCGTAAATAAAATGATGATTTATGCGCGTTATTATGACTCTTAATTAGTACAAAATGTTGTATGTCGTTCGAAGAATGACTTTTATTGGTGAGGAATCTTAGTGTCTTTTCTATGTTTTCTCCTAGATTGTTTCTTTTAAGGTTGTGATGTTGATGGTTGAATGATGGGTGTGTGATAGAGATCAGTTGGTATTTCTGAACCTTCACCCATTTCTTCATGAGCTTGAACCATCATAGTTTGAAATAAAGGGGTAACTCTTCCAGAAAAACCTTTCCCTTCCCTCTTCATGTTCCCAAATATCTTCTTAGTATGAGAGGGGGTAACATAAATCCTTTTATGATGTGACATATCCCCAACTTATTTATTTACAAATACTTGTACGAATCTTGGATACATCAAGAATTGTACCATACTATCAACATTCTTCACCATATTATCAAAGATATACTTGGAAAAGTTAAATTTTTTGGTTTGTGGCAAAGCAATTTATTACAGAGGCCATAGTGCTACTAAATTCGTTCCATGCAGTAGTCTTAGCACTTAGGCATTGCAAAATTGTATGAATTAAAAACTTCCATTGAGGAGAAAAGAATGCCTTGTAAAATGTAAGCTTCTGAGAAAGTTTTTCATACCCCATGAGTGTAAGTTGTTAAAAAATTGCAACATTCAGCAGACAATCAACACCATTAGCATTTTCCAGTTGAAGATCTCTCCTTATTATGGATTCAGTTATAATCACCTTCTTCTTATCTACTAGGGCTTGCAATCGTACTTCCCTATTAACCGTTTTTGCTTTGATAGTATCCTAGAACTGTTTAATACATGCAAAATAGATTATAGGATTGATGGTTAAAACATATTTGATAGGGTTTACATTCAGAAAATCAACTATCTCCTCAAACCCTTTACTTTCAGTGGGTTTCTCCAAAAACGCAACTAAATTATGAGTATTAGCAAACTTTAGATCTGACATTGTGTTGGGTTTTGATGAAGAATGATATAATTGAGTTAGGGTTTATGATTAGAGAGTATATGAAAGATTAAAATCGATTGAATGAGTGATTGAAACCCTTAATCGAAGTATTTATGAAAATACCCTCAACAGCATTAATGTTCGCTAGCAGTTGTAAGTTATGCCTAACAGCATTAACTTTCAACTAGCAGTAGTAAGTAACCCAATAGTAGTAACTCAGTAGTAAATTAAGCCTGGCAGCATTAACTTACAACCAGCAGTAATAAGTTATGCCTAGCAGCATTAACTTTTTCTAGCAGCAGTAAGTTTATGCCTAGCAGCAGTAACTTTCAATTACCAACATTAACTCCAATTCCTTTCTAATTAGCATTTCCATCATCAAATTAATATTTTATCTTACAAATTCTCTCTGTCTGTTTTTGATTTCTCTCCATTCTTTTAGCTCACAATTCTCTCTATCTGTTTTTTATTTCTCTCAATTCTTTTAGCTCATAATTCTCTTTATCTGTTTTTATTTTCACACATCTCTCTTTCTATTTTTCAGCTCACTATTTCTCTTAATTTTTTTTCTTACCAATTCACTGTATCTGTTTTTATTTTCACACATCTCTCTTTCTGTTTTTATTCTCACTTATTCTCTTAATTCTCACATTATTAATTATACTTAACAGTATTAAGTATAACTAACAGTATTAACTTGGCAGTATTAAGTATAACTAGCAGCACTAATTATACTTAACAGCAGAAACTTAAAGTTACCAGTACTAACTCAAATTTCCATCCTTAGCAGCTTTTGCATTCCATTCCAATTACCATTTGTGTATAATCTACTGCATATTAACATAATTAACCTCCCCTCAATCAATACTTTAGAGGTTAAGCATTCTAATACTTGCAATCAGATATTGAAATCTGCTAACATCAAATGCTTTTGTGAGCAAATCTGCAACATTCTAATCCGTGTGAATTTTGATCATCTGGATAAGCTTCTTCTCATTGGAATCTCTGATAAAGTGGTGCCTAATCTCAATGTGCTTTGTTTTTTAATGAAAAATAAGGTTCTTTACTATGCAGATAGTACTCTCATTATCAATATGAATCTTCGTCTGCATAAAGTTATATCCATATTCTAGTAATTGATTTTGGATCCAAAGCACCTGTCTACAGCAATTGGAAGCAGTTATATACTCAGCTTCATTTGTGGAATTAACAACCATAATCTGCTTCTTGCATTGCCATGAGATCAATCTGCACCCTAGGAATTGACAACCTCCTGTTGTAGATTTCCTATCTAAACTTTCTCCAGCATAATCACTATCAGTGTATGCTAGTAAATCAAAAGGAGAATCTTTTAGATACCAAAGGCCCAATTTAGGTTGACCTTTTAAGTATCTAAAAATCCTTTTCACAGCATAAAGATGTAAAACTTTTGGGTTGACTTGGTATCTTGCACAGGCACAGTACAAACATAATATCAGGTCTTGAAGAAGTAAGTTACATTAGTGATCCAATCATGTTCACCATCTGCATCTTTGAGTAAAGGCTTATGGGTTTCCATAGGTGTGCTTGCTGTCTTGACACC
The DNA here is from genome assembly GCA_026074375.1 of Tanacetum coccineum. NCBI lineage: Eukaryota > Viridiplantae > Streptophyta > Magnoliopsida > Asterales > Asteraceae > Tanacetum > Tanacetum coccineum. Next base: position 7,456 of record BQNB010144087.1, read on the forward strand.
AGTAAAACCAAATTTCTTCAAAATCTTAGTCACATACTTGTCTTGACTGATTAAAATCCCATCTTCCTTCTGCTTTACTTGTAGTACTAGAAAGAATGTGAGTTCACCCATAGAGCTCATTTGAAACTTCTTATGCATCATCTTCTCAAACTTAATGCATAATGACTTCTTTGTAGAACCAAAAATGATATCATCCACATACACTTGAACTAACAGAATATCACTTTTGACCCTTCTAATAAACAAAGTCTTGTCTATCTTTCCTCTCTGAAACTTATTGTCCAACAAATAAGTTGACAAGGTTTAATACCAAGCTCTAGGAGCTTGATGCAATCCATAAAGTGCCTTTTCTATTTTGTATACTCTATCAGGGAAGTCTAGATCTTCAAATCTTGGTGGTTAACAAACATAGACTTCCTCTTCAATCTTTCCATAAACAAAAGTACTCTTGACATCTATCTGGTACACCACAAAGTCTTTAAATGAGGCATAGGCTAAGAATAGCCTAATTGATTCAATTTTGGCAACAAGAGCAAAAACCTCATCACAGTTTATTCCTTCATCTTGTGTGTATCCTTGTGCAACCAATCTTGCTTTATTCTTAATCACAATACCTCTTTCATCCTTCTTGTTCCTGTAATCCATCCATAGAAAACTAGAGCTCTCCCAATGAGAGTCTAGATAGTTACATAGCATAGTCGACTGATTAAAGTCGAATAGTACACCATAGTTAGTTGGTGTAGCCCCAAATTATAGTTGGGGTAATAGGGAAACGTTCAATAAAGAAAACCTTGTGATAACTTTGATTGTGTTCTTTATTATTCCGCTGCGTGTTATCAATCATTGTTATTGTTCATCCTAGATATATAAGATCTAATCAATCTTGAGCTTTAAACGATCTTATCAATTGGTATCAGAGCAAGGTTGCTCTTGATCTAGGATCTACAAGGTTTTTAAAGAAACGTAAAAACCCTAATTTTCAAGAAATCGATGTGGTTAAAAAGTTTTATGGGGTTTTGATGTTAAATTGCAATAATGATGTTTATGATCGTCCTCTCTACCTTAATTGGTATGCAATACGATCTTTAATCATTGTTATTATGTATAAAGGGTTTCTTGTTTCTGATCTCATCATTCGTATTACAAGAAAAAGCATCAAGATCGTGTGTGGCTGTTCTTGTATAAGTCATCTTGATTTTAAGAGATCTAGGGCATACATGGTTTTATTATTAGTGGCTCGTGTTGGATCTTTGTAAAAACAATCTCTTGATTTAAAACAAAATCTTTGAAATTTAATATACATTTGTCCCCATAATAGCAACACAGATGAAGAAGCTTTAATGATAGACTTGCCAATGCACTTCAAAAACTCCGAGACATATAATTTCCCTGAGAAAAACAAGCCTTAAAAAAAGGTCGAACAAAAAGTTGGTGAGTTCATAGGTTTCTGTAAATACAAACGTTAGTTCCAATAAATGTATCTGCCCACTGTATCATTACAGTGTCATATAAAAACGTTTAATGACTACTGTCTCCCTACAGTATCATAAAATAATTGTGTGACCATTTAAATTCTTAAATGTCCTTCCAAAATGTATGTATGATTTTTAGAAATCATTTAGCTGTAAAATATGCAAGACCATTTCTATCCCCAAATAGTCCCAAAATGTACGTGTCAAAGTTGGATCACAAATATCCAAAAATATGTATTGCCACTTTATTCAAATGTGTATAAAAAACCATGATTTACCATTACTTTCAGTATTCATGAACTGTGACGGTAGACTTGTATGTAGCCACTTATTCAAGTCATAGTAAAAGTTACCCATCGTAGGTGTCCCCCTCCAAGAACAGACCCGGGCGATAATACAGAATAAAGTTCCCCCGATAACCGTGTCCCCTCTTCAAGGACACCCGGGCAATAATAAAAGATAATTTTCGCCCCCGTTACCAGGTGTCCCTCCCCTCCAAGGACACCCGGTGCAATAAATGTATAATGTGATTGTTGAACCCCGCAGGCGCCAAACCAATCGTAATCCGACATGTAAAATACGTTCGTTCCCGGTGATAGCTAGTCACACGAACGGGATAGTCAGTCCCCAAATAGAATCTATCTTAAACATTCCGCAGCTCACCCTCCAAGTGATTTATAGTTCATCAACCTAAGCGTAATCCATATCAATAAAGTATAGAAAGGCGTTTAACGTTCAAAAAAAAGTAAACCCAATATTTTATTTCCTCCTCGCGCTATATGTAGAATGATATGTAAACCAAACAGTTTAATCAACCATAAATGCTTAGTAAACATTATGCAGACGGGTTGAAAAATGATCACCGGTAACGAGTTTAAAAATCAAACACAGTAATTTGAATTTGTAACTAAGCATGTTCTCCCCCCAAAATAATGTAAAACATGTAAAACAGTGGGGGAAATGCTATGACTCACCTTGATTGATAAGAACGATTAGATAGGTAGCATCTATTCACCTTTGATGATGAAGAATGATTGACCTATAGGCATCTAATATGCACAAATACGAACTTGAAGACGTACTCTCTGCCTACCTATAGAAGATGCCAGCTTAACTTAACGGCTAAGTCTCACTATCCTAAATATGTTTTGGTTTCCCGTGAATTGTTAAGTCAACGCACGCCGTTGATATAAGATTTAAGATTTAAACGTTGTAATGGTTTGGTGTGGTATAAATAAATAAATTTAGAATATTCCCAAAGTGGTGATAGATATATATACTTTATATATTACATATAAAAAATAACCCTTATATGCTTCATACCGTGTGTTATATCACAAGGACAATTAATCCAAAGATTAGTGAAAAGTATATAACACCTCGCAGGTATTATATAATAAGTGTGGATAATTAATTAATCCAAAGTTTGACAATCAATAAAAAGACTTTGAATAACGGTAGACACATGTCTTAACGTTATGAATTAAACAACCAATGTTGATAATCGTTTATAACCATTATAAAATATTATTTAATATTTTATAAAATATATTTCGTTTCTTTGACAAGTCGTGTCTAAAACAGTCCGTCATAATGTGAAAATAGAGCTTCGTCCGTTGTCAGGTATATTGTCCAGTTAATTACTTTAATAAATTTTAAAATATAACTTAGTCACCTTTTTTATTGGTTTTATAAACATAGATTATAAACTTTAGTAAAACATTACTAAATATAAAAGTATATGTACACTTCGCCATGAAATTCCCGTATATATATCGTTTTCCATTTCCGTAAAGCTCGTCATTTCCCTTTAGATCAATATCTATATATATTGTGATTATTTGCGTTTCCAATATCTCAAATGTCCGTGTTTCCTAGATATAACATATATATATATATATATATATATATATATATATATATATATATATATATATATATATATATATATATAATATATATCGTTATATCAAATTTAAATCAATTAATAAATATTATAGTTATTATTAACCGATTTAAAACCACCATAAATTTTGGTCCAATTTAATATTTTAATAAAAACCTTTCGTTATTTTTCGTTTGTTGTTTGAATATAAAAACCAAACGAACCATCGTTTTATTCCTCGTTTTTCGCTAAACTCAAAAAACACGTCCTTCGCGTCTCTCTCTTAAACCAAACACGCCCTTAATCTATGTTAAAAACCTAAACCAAAACGCACACCACTACTCGGCCAAAACCCAAACCAAACACCCCCTATTTGGCTGTCAACCCCCAAAAACCAAACAAACCCCTTTGGCTGTGTCAACCCAAACAGCCCCCTTGTTGGCTGTTTTTAATACCAACTCACCCTATGCTTGGTGTAAACCTAGCCAAAACGCACCCTTTTGGTGGGCTGGTGACTAGCCAAACCGCGACCATGTGGTGCGGCTGCCACCCAAACGCACCCCTATTTTTGAGACTGTCGAACCAAACACCCCCGTTTGTGCGGTTTACAGCTAACCCCAAACGTCCCAAATCTGTCAACCCGCAACATAACACCTCAAATCTTGCTATAACACTTAAACCAAACACACCCTTGTCGGGTTTAACCCGAACCCGACTCACCCTCGGCTGCCCCGACTGTCCGCCACCAAACAGACACCCCGACGTAACACCCCCACCCCGACGCACACACCACCCTCGGCCTGTAGATAAACATGGAAGGAGCCCCAACCCACGCACCCGTGCTGTTGTGAAATACCCGCAAACCAACAACACCCTTCGGGCTTACAACCAACCCCGATACCCCAACCTCCCCTGTCCCCAAACGACTCCTAAGGTGGTCACAACCCGCAACCCCACGCACCCCGTGGGTTTGACCCACAAAACAAACCTTCCCTTGTGGGCGTTTTATAAAACCAACCGCCCCTTGCTTTATCATTATGCCAAGCCAAACATCCCCCCCCCCTCTTGCTGCCATAAACCCGACGCACCCTCGTTGTGGTGTTTCTGACCACACAATATAAACACCCTCGTGGTGATTTATCTTACAAACACGCAACGGCACCTAAGAGTTTCGTGACAGTCGCGGTGGCGTGGTGAGTGGTGGGGGACGGTGATGTGGTTTCGGAGGTGGCGGTGGGGAGATGGAGAGGCGCGTGTAGGAGAGTGAGTTGGTGGATCGGGTAGATCGGTAAATAAGGAGTCTTTTTGGAGCTCACCGGAAAACTCCGCCGGAAAAGTTTTCCGGCGGCGGCGCGGCGGTGGTGGCCGGAAAAGTCGCCGGAGATGGTGGTGGCTGGCCGGCGGTGGGGCGGCCGGACATGGGAGGAGGGAGAGAGAGATTTAGGGAGTGTGTGTGTATAATAAGATGGAATGAAATGAAAAAATGTATAAATTTTTGTTTATATATAAAAATTATAAAATGAAGTGGCAAGTTGATAAGAGTTGAGGGTTTATTATGTAACTTTTTCATATACTTTTTGATAAAAGCGGTTCGGGACTCATTTGAGTGACTTAACGGATGATTCAACTCTCGAAACTTGCGCCATTGTTTTCCGAATCATTTTTCTGATAAAAACGAGTATTTACTTGATAATGTTTCATAAATATTTTATAAGATTTAATAAAATATCTGTTATCCATTTTGTGAACCGGTTTCGTCTCGTCCGTAATAAAAATGAATTTAAGCTCGAGTAATATCGTCGTTATCAACAAACGCTTTTTCATTAAAATGATTACTAATTTTATTTAATATTTTTAATTAAATAGAATACTGATAAATTAAAACAAATTTAATTGTTTTTGTGTGCTCGCGTTGTTTTGTTGGTTCGAATATGATTGCGTTGCAGTTTCCACTTTTCACTCGTTTTCCAGGTCTCTCAGGGCAAAACTGAAAAAGTTGTCAGGAATTTTCGTTTTACATCAAATTGCTTTAAGGGTGCCGACCTGTTAAAAACGTGATTTTGAGGTTGTTCTTGTAGTAGTCAACCAGACCAAAAAGTCAAAGGATAAACTAGTCTTCTAAAAATCCGAAAATTCTCAGATTTTAACGTGTATTACAAGAAGAAGCATCAAGATCGTGTGTGGCTGTTCTTGTATAAGTCATCTTGATTTTAAGAGATCTAGGGCATACATGGTTTTATTATTAGTGGCTCGTGTTAGATCTGTGTTCATCTTGTTTGTATGGCGTGTGAGGATTGGTGCAAGCACGTTCTAAAGTTTATTGTTCATCAGATGCGTGGAGAAGAAAATATGTTTGAAACCCTAATATGGTTGTTTTGTTACAAGAAGAAGGACAACAGGTATGTTTTTTATAAGATTCGTTGATAATTGGAAGGAGTATAAGATCTGATTTAAATGAAACTGGTGAAGAATCTGACATAAACACATATGAATTATGTCGTTGGTACGATGAACATGGAACCACAGTGATTTTGGGTTGCTCTGATGTAATGGATGCAAACCCTAATTTGTTATAGCGTATGGAGACAATTGTGTTGATTCTGTTCGTGTTTATAACAGTAAAGGTTGCTTGGGCTCAAGTTTCATGCATGAGTTTAATTGTATTGGGCCCATAAAAGATTAATGTTGCAAATACATTAGTGCTGCTGTTGCTAATAAGTGTTCGTGTATATTACAAACAGTATTATGTTAATATTGTTCGGGATTTAAGAAGATTAATACTCTTTGGCAAAAAGAAGGCAAAAGCAAGTTACTACTATTCTATTAATACTGTTCAAGCAAAGCAAATTCGTATTGTCAAAGAAAGCAGTTGTACGTTTCAAGATAATGTATATTTTTGTACTGCTGAATGCTATTGGGATTTAAGTTAAAACTACTATTGGGCTCATGGTTATTTGTCAACAGTAAGTTCGAGTATTGGGCTCATGGTTAAAACTGTTCGAACAATAAAGGTTAGTACTGTTGGATGTTTGTACTGCTACACTTGAATGTTTGTACTGCCTTTGTCATCCGAGAAAGAGTTTGTACTGCTAGTGTCATCCGATAAATTATTACAGCTGCTTGTATTGATCGATATCGGACAGTACTTAGTTTTTCGGATGGATTTGGATCTTGGACAGAACTATTTTTCAAATAGTTTATTCTTATTGATTTTATGACTCGGTTTGGAGATTATTTGAAGATGTGATTACGAAGACAGTTGATTATTGCTTATTTGATGTTGTAGTTGGGTTTCACAGGTGCGTGTCTTATCATATCTTAAAGTTGTGGTTGGCTTTTAAGATAACTTGTTCGTGCTTAAATGGTGTTGACGAAGACTTGTCAAAATCTAGCAAAGGTGTGTGATTTTTCTTATGGTGCTCAATGCTCACATTTGCTATCACTTAGTATGTGTCTCATAGAAGATGAGGATTTTGTCAAGAGGTTGCGGTCTACTTATATTTCACAGATTTATTTATAAGTTCGACGTCACGTGGATAGTGCAAGACATAAGACACAAGTTTGGGAGATTCTACTTCTTCATCAAATTCGTTATACTCAGTTTTCTTCATCAGTGATCACTACATAGAGCCTACAGAGTTCGAGATTCAAGAGATGGTAAACATATTGGTTTCAGGGGAAGCTTATTGATTAAATGTTTAACCATCTACATGCACCACTTGAGGGGAAGTGTTTCGTTACTACTGCTAGTCATTTATTACTACTGCTAGTTTATATTTCTACTGCTCAAAGTCATTTTTTGTATTATGCTTCATGGCGGGTATTTTGAGTATTGGAAGGCTGGATTAGTAGTTGTGGTATATGGTTTGTAGCTGTTATGATCCAAGTTGCATATCTATAGAAGACCCCTATTGGATGAAGACAAAAAGGGGAAGAAGATTATAGGTTTATTGATTTGCAGCTTATTATGTGTGGTGACATGTTCAAGGAGATCTTAAGTCAAGGGGAAGCATTGAAGATTTTGTTTCATTTAGAGAGATGATTACATCTCAACTTCTCTAGTTAAAGGGAAGTTCATATGTGACTTTGTTTGCTTTGTCATCATCAAATAGGGGAAGATTGTTGGGATTCTAGATTTGATGAGACAAAATAAATATAAGAATGAAACAAAAGGACTAAAATTGTAATTACAGAAATCTTTAAGCTGGTGGAGAATATGAAGATAAAGATAAAGATTTTGAAGATATCAGAAGATCTCCTTATAATGATAAAGATACAAAAGATATTAGAAGATATTCTTAAATGTTTTAAATATATTATTTGTTTTTATCTTCTGTTGTAAGCCTTAATATCTCTCTATATAAAGAGATTATCAGGCATATGGTTTAGATATTCATCCATAGAAAACTAGAGCTCTCCCAATGAGAGTCTAGATAATTAGATAGCAAGTCGACTAATGAGAGTCGAATAGTACATCATAGTTAGTTGGTGTAGCCCAAATTATAGTTGGGGTAATAGGGAAACGTTCAATAAAGAAAACCTTGTGATAACTTTGATTGTGTTCTTTATTATTCTGCTGCGTGTTATCAATCATTGTTATTATTCATCCTAGATATATAAGATCTAATCAATCTTGAGCTATAAACGATCTTATCAATTACTATGGAGGAGTATATCAGGCTTGAGGAAGAAAAAACTCGTAGGCATGGTAAGGTGTATAACTGGGAAACTGCTACGTATGGTAAGATCTAGGATAATGAAGACGTTCACGACCTCGGATCTGTTGAAACGGAATTCCCAGCTATAGTCTTTAATGACACATTAACATCTGAAGCAACACTCTCGTGTGAGCCTACGGTAAGTTCTCTTAACAACGATGAAATTGACTTTAGAATATCGTTTGACGAATTCGACGATGAAGATTGCACGGTAATTTTTGACAAAAATTCATTTTCTTACAAAATAATTTATGTCAACAATTTAAAAACGGATTCGGAAAATGATAATGATAAAGTCAATATGCCTTTGCTTCAATCACCTGAGCCTACGGTCAGTTATTTTGATGATTTAGACTACTTTAAAGATTTTGAGAAAGAATTTCCAGCCATTGTTTACAATGATGCTCAAACGTCTAAATTAAATTTCTTAACTGAACCCACTTTAAGTCCTCAACACATCGATGAATTTAATTTAAAAGATGAAACATCATTGTCCGAATGTGATGAAGAGGAACAAAACGTTTTAAACTTTAATGATCTATTTCCTTTTAACGTAATTTATCCCAATGATTCAAAATCGGATAAGGACAATGATGATGATAAAATCGATATTGAACACTCTTTGGGGGATTTATCTGTCAAACCGTTACCTGATGTAATAAATACCGATGTTGGTGCCTATGCACATGGGTCAAATAAGCTTTTGGAAACAAGTCATGATACATCTAATAAATTTTTCAAAACTGAAACTTTTATCAAGGGATTAAATTTTAATATCATGACTTGGAATCATCTTAACAAAGGGATGTCATTCATTTTCCTAATCAAGAATTTGTATGTGTCATTTGGCATCCCGTTCGACCCCAAATTGTTTTATAAGGATGGGATTAAATTGGGGCAAGTCTAACTTAAAGACTTTTCTGTAAACAAAAGTGCTTGCCGGGAGACAACCCGGAATGTATTTTCAATTTTTATCGAGTCTGTCTTCCCAGACTGTCTATACGGCGTATCCAAACCCCATGGATACGGCGTATTGATTATCTGGACGTTATCCAGTCTTTATTTTCAGCACAGTCTATACAACGTATTCATTAAACGAATACAACGTATACAAGAATCAATACGTCGTATCCTGGGGAATGGATACGGCGTATTGACTTCCTGTACAGTTTTAGGTATTTATTTTGAGTCTAAAAACGAATACACGGAGATATAATTGAATTTGTTTTCCGAGAATTTACACAGGACCTTGTGAAAAGAAATCGACGATGTTGGTTGAGAATTTAAAAATCTGGAGATCTTGAAGTGTTGGAGTCTTGAAACTTCAAGGCGGCTGTTCAACACAATCTTGCTCATAAACGCAAATTAGAGAAT
>BQNB010144089.1:0-16903 GCA_026074375.1 Tanacetum coccineum
TCAACACCACAAGGACTTCATTTGTAATATCATGTAACAAATAGAGGGGCTGTTTTTGCCCATCACCCAAACCTTCTCCCCTACATAACAAAACAAACAGACACCCTCCCTTCTTTCCCGCCAACACTATTTGGCACTATTCATCATCTCCCTTGACCTTTCCTGCAACAAAACCGCAAAACACATAACTCCCCATCCTTCCCCACACCCACAAGCTACCAAGACATCTTGGCAATCCCACAACATCTCATTGGATATTAAAAAGAAGGGCTGTGATCACTATGCTTGGGCACTACTCAAATTCAAGGGCCAAGATTGCTTTGGAAACTCTCTCACACAACAAAAACACATTCTTTCTGCCTCAGCAAAGAAACACATAAAGAAGAGGACAAAAGACCAAAGAAGCCAAGACCTAAGTCGATTCTATAAATAGTTCTTTATAAGCCTTTGAGAGAGAGTTAGTTTTAGTTTAATCTAGTGTGTTTTTAAAATCATTTTAAGTTATTGTCTTTTAAATTCTAAGTATTGTAAACTGTTTTAGCATTAATGAAGATTTGAAGTTTTTCTTAGTTAAGCTTTGAGTTATTGTGTTAACTTATGTTCTAAAAGCTCATATAAGCTCTTAAATAGCTCTTTTGTAACCTGTTTCAATATAAAAAAAATTTTACTTAGATATAAAATCTGTTAAGAAAAACACAAAAAAATCACTTCTCAAAATTACCTCAGCGAAATATTGGATGATAATCAAACAATAGAAGTGCTTATGGACCCCCACTAGCTTGTTTTTAACAAGCTAGAGCTTGTAGAATCATTCATTTACCCTGTTTAGAGCAAGGGTTTTGGTAAGTTTCCATTTTTATTTTTGCTTATTTTACTGTTTAAGTGCTTATTTACTGTTCCTTTTTGCTTATTTGTGCTTATCTTAGTTATTGGATGCTTATTTGTCTAGTCTTTATTATCTAAATGCTTTGTGTTTGAGTTTTACCTTAAAACTGCCATTTTTTTAAGTGAATATGACATTTGCTTATCTAGCTTATTGGCTTGCTTATTTGTGTTTAAACTGCTTATTATTGTTTTTTATAGCTTATTTGATATCTTGGTCTATGGGGTTTATTCATAAAAATTCCATGTTATTAAGCAAAATAGTGAAAAGAGTTTTTGAAAGGGGTGTTGCATAAGCCTCAAAATTGCAGAGTCAAAATGGTTTCAAAATAGTTTGGGTTTACTTAGCCAACTTTGGTGAGCTTATTTGCAATCTTAATAAGCTGTTTTTATAGGTTTCTTAGTTTAAAAGTTTGATTTTAAGCCTTTTCTATAAGTTGGATAGAACTGTTGGGGTAAAAACAGTTTTATATAGCTTATTGGCTTAAGCATTGTTTAGCTGCTTATTTTTGTGTTTTTCTTGCATGTTTAGGTGTCATAACTTATGGTAGTATAAGTGTCCAATAGTTGCTTTTAGTTTTTTTAACTTTTTGTCTAAAAATTGCTAAGTGTTGAAAGATGAAAAAAATGCTTTTTATTGTTAGTGTGGATTATTGTGAATTTCAAAAACTGCGTTTTGATTTGCTGCTATTTGTTTCTTTTTAAGTATAAGCTTAATCTATTATAAGCGTTAGTAGTCCATATGGATCTTTTTGATCAGATTATTTTTAAGCTAGAAAAGTCCTTTTGGATTTTTACTTGCAGTACTAACTTAAGCTAGCAGTACTAACCAAAGCTAGCAGGAGGTGAGAGTACTAATTTAAAGCTATCAGTTACTACCTAATTGATTGCAGTACTATACTCAAGCTTGCAGGTTAGAAGTCCATAAGGATCTGTTTGATAGCTTATTTTTAAGCTAGAAAAGTCCCTTTTGGATTTTTGCTTAACAGTACTAACCTAAAGCTAGCAGTACTAACCTAAAGCTAGCAGTACTAACTCTAAGTTAGTACTGCTGAGTTTCTCTTGCTTAATTTAGCTTATTTGCTTGTTGAATTTGCTTATTTTGTGTTCCATTTAGCTTATTAGGTTAGTCTTAGCTAAATTTAGCTTATTTCCTTTTGTGTAGAGCTTATTTGAGCTTATTTGCATTTTAGTATAAAATTTTTTAAGTGTTTATTAGTTTTTTAGCTTATCTGCCATTCTAGCTTATTTTAGTTGCTAATTTTTGTTCTTAAGTGCTTATTAGATATTGCTTATTGTCTGTCTTAGCTTATTCTAAGTTTTCATTTGCTTATTTGCTTTTAAAAAAAAGAGCCAAACAGTTAGTTTTTTGTTATTAGTAGTAAAAAAAGGGCTAACTGTCAACCTTTAGTGCTATTTTGTGTAATTTTCTCGTTTTTAGTATAGATTGCTTTATTTTTCCCGTAGATTTAGAAAACCAAACCCATACCTTTTTCATTCAAACATCAAATATCAAACCGACTCTCGACTTTCCAATTCACTCCTCGTTGGGAATACGACCCGGGAATATCATATCATATACTACTCTCGGTTTCATTGATTTTGTGGATTTTGATCCTTGTTATATATTTATAAGTATATTTATATTTATTATTTATATATAAAAAAGGGTTGAATTTGCATCAACCACCCAGCTTCTCCAGATTATATTTCAGCATCACAGGGAAAAACCTATTCTAGTTCTTCAAACTCATTTGGTGTAGTCCCACTAGCTTCACCGACTCTTTCGTTATTTCATGATGACCCTTACATGAAAGTTTTGCAAGCATTTTATACTGAAAAATCACCTATCCCACCTCCAATTATCATACCTCCATCTTTGATGCTTAATCCTCAAGAATTCTTTCTTCATGAGGAATTATTATCACCTGAGAAATGAGATCATTCTCAATCATCTTCTTCTAGTTCTACCCTACCTCAAAAGTTTGAGATAGGAGAAAGTTCTTGCAAAACAAGTCTTGAACGACATGAGGAACAAATTGAGGGAATCTTAAATCATCTAGATGAACTCCCCCTCGATCGCATTGAACATATTGAAAACAACATAGAAGGACTCGGAAAAGGTCGAGCAATTATCCAACAAGATTTTGACGCTTTGGAAGCTGAACTCCAACAAGCTCGTGCTCAAATAACCAAACATCAAAGGAAACAAATGTGACACCCTAGGCAAATCCCACATCGGCCGTGGCCTGGAGAGATGCTGGGTTCATAAGATAACATTCGCCTTATAATGACACAACGCGTTTTGGGGTCTACTACGAGTGGGGTTCCTAGGAACTGGTAGTTAAGCGTGCTCGTGTGAGAGTAATACTGGTATGGGTGACCTACCGGGAAGTCTCACATGAGGGCCATAAAAACAAAGCCGTGAGCCTGCGGGCAAAGCAGACAATATTGTGGTCTGAGTAAGGCGGGGTGTTACAAGTGGTATCAGAGCCACTCCTGAGCCGTTCGGGATGGTGGGGCAAACCTCATCGAGGGCGATGAGTCCCTAAGGGGGGTGATTGTGACACCCTAGGCAAATCCCACATCGGCCGTGGCCTGGAGAGATGCTGGGTTCATAAGATAACATTCGCCTTACAATGACACAACACATTTTGTGGTTTACTGCGAGTGGGGTTCCTAGGAACTGGTAGTTAAGCGTGCTCGTGTGAGAGTAATACTGGTATGGGTGACCTACCAGGAAGTCTCACACGAGGGGCACAAAAACAAAGCCGTGAGCCTGCGGGCAAAGCGGACAATATTGTGGTCTGAGTAAGGCGGGGTGTTACAACAAATGAGGTGTAATCACAAGATTTCTCTAGCTCGTTTCAGGATTACTGAACTAGGACACATTATCAACGACATCCAAATTCGTCACCAAGCAGGCATAGAAAGTCTTCTAGATGCCATCAATGAACTCAAGAACAATTAGAAAGGACCATCGGACTATTAGATTAGATCTTAGTTATAGCCTATAACCTAGCCACGGGATGTGTGGTATAAATAAAAACACTTGTCAAATCTTGACTATGTATTGTTGTATTTATCTTTTGTTTTTAAAATATTTACATGTTGACCCCTCATCATTGTTATGGTCTGATGTTGAAATAGGTAATTCACAACTACTTGTTCATGATGTAGCTGTCTTGTCTGCATGGAGGAACAACTTTTGAACCAGCTTTGAACTGACAGTTTCATTGCTGGTCGTGATTCCGATTCTGAACTGTTATGATCAAAGTCATTTGTCGTTGAGGGAGCGAGGCCCTGAACTGTTGTGAACAGACTCATTCTTTTTCCATCAGATCAAATTCCTTAACCCTGGTTTCCTGAGATATCATCTTTCAGCAACCAAACTCGGAAGTCCTTCCTTTTTAAGGAGGAAAGATGTACCTCACTAAGTTAATATACCTACACTGACACAAGAGTTTTGTTCGCATTCCCATATGGTTAGTGATATCTTCATCGGAACCATTTGTGGGATCAACTGTCAACTTGGTTGGTGCTGGAGGTAATAATCTTTCCAGTAGGAATCCACTTAAGACCAACTGTCTAGAAAAGTTTACCCTCGGTTCCACCTAAGACAAGATCGAATCATTGTTTTCTCATGACAACGAAGTCTTTTTTAAGAGAAGACTGTGTCTGTTTGGGATCTGTTTTTCGGTTTCTATTCTTTGCAAAAACTTGTTGCTCTAGCCGGTTTTGTTTCTGTTATGTGTCTTATTGGATGGAACCTTAGCACGTGAGTTGACTTCATTTAGGAATTTTGTTACACAAGAATCATGATTGGCATTAAAGACACATTTCTGACATGTTGAGCAAACAAAATGTTTAGAGTCAGAAAAACTTCTAGAATTCCTACATAACACACAAACACAAATCGAAATAAGAAAAGAGAAAGAGAGTAGGAGTTAGAGAAAGAGATGATGAGAGAAAAGAGAGAGAGAAGTGAGAGAAAAAGATTTTTTGATTTAGAAAAAATGAAAACTAGATATTTTCTAAAAGAAAATATCTATATATATATGAGATATTTTCTGAAAAGAAAATATCTAAGTAGTGTTTATGAACCATGTCATTTGAGCTATACCTAGATGAGCCAGGTGCAATCATGTGATGAGGTTTTGCAACAGCAGATTCTCTTTCCTTAGGCAAATAATGTGGAGTGACTGGTTTTGACAAATCGTTATTGACATCAACTTGGGAGGTAAACCGTTGCTTTGAAATTCTAGGCCGTTCAGACTTAAACGCAGTCGGTTGTCTAACAACTGATTGGTTTCTACGTGGTTGTAAAGCCGGTTTCCCTAAGATTGACGATTTTGCAAACTTAGTATTCACACTATGTCCTGTTAATTTCCTTAACTCATTTTTTAATGCTGCAATTGCAAATCCTTTTTCCTGAAGTTGAGCTTTGAAGTCATCATTTTTTGCAATCAAAGAAGTTGTGTGTTCTATGTTCCTAGCTCTCGTTGTCTTGATAGAATCATACATTTCTTTGTAATGCTGTTTCAAAGTCTCATTTTCCTTAAGTAACTTAGCCACTTTATGTTCCAATTCGATGTTTATTGTTTCAATTACATCTATGTCATGTTTAACCTTGGCTTCATTACTTTTTACTTTTGAAAATTGACCATGTTGCCCTTCTTTTAAAACTTGATTTTGATATTTGAGTTCAAGATTAACACAATGTGCTTCCATTCTCGAAAAATCTTTTTGAAATTGGGCAACTGTCTTTTTGAGACGAATATTTTCAGATTCAATAGATTGATTTGAGAGTTCAGTTGTCTGGTTATCAGTTAATGTAGCAGGCAAAGGACATGCGTCATGACATTGTTCAGCATTCTGGTCAATCTCACCTTTATTATTGAATTCGGGTTGCTCAGTATGTTGTTGTCTATAGCAAAGACATTGATATTTAGCAGGTCGTTTGTACCTTCACCTTGGCTCTTCATTTATATAGTGTGTGGTCTGATGATCTAACATCATCAGCATGTGCATCATTCCCTGATCTGCTGCTTGTATCTTGCTCTTTTAATGTTGTCCCACTGCTTTCTGTATCAACCAAACTAGCATCATTCCCTGTATTGAATCAACCTTATCCTCTGTTGTCTGCATTTGTCTTTCATTCACCCAGCTGTTATACTCTTCTTTATGCTTTGCTCTTTCATCAATCGACTTCTTAACAGATTCCATGTGTTGGATCAGTGTGTCACGGAATTCTGGAATCGCAAGTTGAGTGTATTGGAGAAAGTAGTTGCGTGTCATTACAACAAATTCATCATCCAAATACATCCGTGACTTGATGAACATCTGAAACTGTGTCTCGAGTACTTTAAAAGAAGCCATGGATCCAATCTCTTGAAATTCTTCTTTGTCAAGTTGCTTTTCTAGTTGATCCACGTATAGGAACATTGTGCCTGTGAAAGTCTCTATATCTTGACCAAAGAGTGTCGCAAATGCACGTTTGAATCCAGACTCGGTTCGAGTTCCTTTTAAGTCGTTGTTTGAAAGAAGCTTGAGGTGTGAATGAAGTTGTCGAAAAGATACCATGCAACTCTTTTTTGCTTTGTCTTGAATTTGTTGCATTTGTTGTTCTTCCGAATTAGAACACGAAGATAAAGTATCTTTCGTTTCCATTTTACTGAAAATTATGAAGTGAAAATGATTTGAAGGATCTTAAGCAGGTAAAGTGATTGTTGTTGTGGATTGAAATCAATTAACGTTCACGGGATTTTACAAATCTATGATTTAAACCGTGAAAAGAAATGGAATCTTTTACGGGATTTTACAAAATCAAGAAAAAACCATGAAATAATAATGAATTGATGTTGAAATCATTGTTGTAGTTGAAGAACTTGAACTTTTGTTAACGATTTGTTGAGCTAAAACGATGAATGGTGCACAAACGTTGAACTTTGGAGGACTATTGTTGAAATCGTAGCAATTAAGGACTAACGGTGAATTATACTTTAAACTTTAAGGATAAATAATCAAACAAAGACTAATCTTGAATTTATCTTTAAGTCCAGGGGCTTAACTTGTAAATTTCCAATTTTAGTCAATTAAAATTTTCCCTCCTACGTCTTCTTCATTTTGAAAATGAAAATATAATGTGTTTCCTTTTTTCTTGCTCGGGACTTGTACGGTTATCGACGGTGAGAAGTAAATATACCACGATGATCGAAATGGCGACACGATCACAACGGTGTATGTCGTAAGTCCCAAAGTTTACCGTCACACGAAACCGAAAAATCTGTAATGGCTTAAAACGTGTAGAATTTGTTCTAGATTGAATTGGTTCGGTTCATAGATAATAGACTAGATCGGTTGTAGCTTGAAAAGTGCTAGATCGGTGGATGAAAGTTTGCTAGTTCGGTTGCACTTGGTTTGATACTCGTTCGGTTCACACAAGAAGAAGCTAGTTCGGTTCCTTAAAGTGTTTACTAGATCTTCGGTTCGAGTTTATTTGAGACTAGATCAGTGATTGAAGCAAAATACTAGATTGGTTCTTGATAGAAACGAGACCAGTTCGGTGATGAATCTTGAACTCGTTCGATGTCCTTCACAAAAACCAAAAACGTACAACCCCTTGCTTTTGTCTTGAGCACAACCAACAAAACGTGTACTATGAAGCTAAAATTTGGGATCTTGTTTCCTTTTCTTTTCAAACGAGGACCACAACAACAAAAGACTTGTCCTTGTGCCCCTTATTTTTTCAATCCGAGTAGAACCAAAACAAATAAGCTCAAGAATAATCTTGAACCACAAATAAGCTTCAAAAAGCTGTGTTTAGACTACAAATCAAAGTTACCAGGTCATAAAAAATGAAACGGAGACGATCGAAAATTTTCAAACAAAAAAAATAATAGTCTTCTCTTCTTTTGAACTTTATCTCACATGAAAAACAGAACACACCCTACTGATTGAAAGATAAGCCCAATACTGTTGTTAGGAAAACAAAATAGTTTGAAGCCCAAAGAGACAAAACGTTTTTGATGCAAAGAAACAAACAAAAAAATAAGCCGTATGTAAAAAAAATAATCCTCTAAGCCGAACCAAATAAGCTCGAATAAGCTTATAACAACAAGAACACTAGACCCACCCGAGGCTCTTGATACCAAATGTCGGAACCTAATATCACCTTCACTTTACCATTGTTACAAGAAAAATAGATAAGAGAAAAGGAAGAATTTTAGAAAGAAGTTAGAGAGAGAAATAAAGAGAAAATGATAGTTGAATGTTTAACTTGCAAAATGGAAAAATTATTGTAGGAACCCGTCTAACACTTCATATGCCGAACCACACGGATCGAATCAAGAAAATAAGAAAGAGAGGTGATGGTGTAGAGAGAGAGAAGAGAGAGAGAGATGAGAGAAAAAAGATGTATATCAGAAAAAAGATATTTTTGAGATTACGAGAATAGATATTTTCAAAAGGAAAATATCTATATATATACTCCTACACATTTAATGTGACGCGTGGGATATTTAACTAGGACTCGGGCTCGGGTTTTGCTTGGGATTAAACCTAAAACATATACAATATTAGATTAACTATCGAGCCCGATTCCCGATATTATACTATTACAACATTAACTAATTAAATGACCGAGACTTAAATACATAATGAACGAACTTCATGTTCGACTCAATATTTTGAGGCTAACAATCTCCCCCGAAGTGAGTTCACATGTTGGACACTCCTGCATGAGATATGAGTTGCTTTTGTCGTTCGATCATGTGGTCTTGGTCTTTTTCTTTGTTCTTTGTTGTAAACTTGTTCCTTCATGCTTTGCGATCTTGACTTTGAGCCTTTGTCATTGTCTTTATCGTCTATGCCATCTTGCGATCTTGTGTCTTTGACCAACATGCTCATACTTTTGCATTATCTTGAAAGCTTTAAATTAGAGTTAGCAGGTGAGTCTTTTGTCTTTAAATCCACCTGAGCTTTTAGATAGTATGTGTCTCGCCGTAGATTGAGCATTTGAATGGGATTGAGGTTGCTGTTACCACCGTTTGACCTGCAGGTTTACGTTAGTGATAAACGAGAAAATTGATTTGAAAATCAATCGACGTGCCACTCGTTAAAGAGTTTTTGTAACACATCGAGAGTGTCATGTTTTTATCAAAATTCATCAACCGTCAATTCATTTACTGGACCAAATCGATATCCAGTTGTCACAAGTTTGGAGTCATTAAAATCTCGCAAGTCACTACCAAGAGCTGTTTGATGCTGCTCAAGCAGGATTTCCATCTTCATTGTGAATACATTAGTAAATCACTCGGATGTTCTGGCTCAATATCTCAATGATATTGCGTAGGACTCTTGATAACAGCTTGTGAACCTGATGATGTTCAACAAGTGTTTGAAATGGAATGTGTCCTAACGAGATTTTGGATTGATCTCTTGGCTCTAGACTCGATTAGTGCATTTGGGTTTTAGTATCGGAGGCTGGGCATATTGCCACTTGTCAATATCAACCAATCTCGGGTGAGATGTCAATAGATAACGTGTGTATCTCCGTGACAAATGAGACAAGTTTTTGTTGAGAGAAACCCGAATGGCTGGGAAGGTTATGCATTGCATCACTAGGTCCATGATGTCGTCTTCAATACCAGCAATCATCTTGTGATTCTAATAGATTATGTATTGACCCGGTTTCTGCCATTAAGTTTGTGTGGGGCTTCTTTTTTAGACCCTTATCCATGGACATTTCTTTATCATTTTCAACGCCTTCAATGCTTACCGGAGTCATTAATAACACCGTTGTTGTGATTGTTCAGTGTTAGCTCAATCTTAGTCGGCATTATTTCCCATATTACATTCATCTCCAATCTACCTAAGGACTGCTGGTATTCTTAAGTTTTGGATTATCTTGGGTCGATCCTCCGGTTCTGGTCGGATATAGGATTGATTAATAAACGCTAACCACCTTGTGACTTCAGAATCGTCGTGAAATGAAGATGTTGTTGGGTTTAAGATCGAACAATAAAACCTTTTATTTCTGTTCCGCACATTGAGTCGATGGTGATCATATTTTAATTACATTTTCTCCCTTATTTTTAAATAAAAAAAACAATTAGTTTTTAAAAATACCTGGTGATTAAAATATGTCTTGAGAAAAATTCTGTGGGAGAAAAATATGGTCGCATGAATGTTTGAAAAATTTGTGGATAATGTTTTGAATACATAAGAATTGTCGATGTTGATGTATTCAAGAACATTTAAAACTTTATTTTTTGTGTAACTCCCCTCAAAAATTAGGAAGGCTTGAATTCCTAATATGTTTTAGACTAGAAAATACGAGAGAGTCTCATAATTTGTAGTTGTGTTGTCTTGTGTCGTACAACCCCCACGCCACCATATGCATACATACAAACCCCCGTCATTGTAGCTACCTCACAAAGATTGCTGCTCGGCACCGAACAACCCCAAGCGCGACACCCGCACCGCGCGCCCGCGAGTTACCATACTCCAATTCTTGAAACATTGTCTTTTGAAAACATTGTGAGGGATGGAGTGTTGAACACACAATTTTGAAAGATTATGAATTGTCATCGAGAAATTCTTGAAAAATTGTGTTCAACTTTTTGAAAAACCAGATGTTAGAGGACTTCTCTTCTAACGGTAAGGGTAAGCGCACTGAAACGTACACTTTCCTTTTTCTTGAGCTAAAAACATTGAATGTCTTGTAAGAACAGCTCAAGACCGAGAAACGTTAATTTTCTCGTTGTGAGGATAAGTTATAAACCTTCCTTTATTTAAAGTCCGGGTTATGTACTGACATTTGCACATAAGCCATTTAGAAAATTAGAAATGACATGTTTTGAAACTATTTGCAAACTCTCGCTCGAACTTCATTTACACACCCGTGTCAATGTTAATCGACATTTCTAAGCACGTAAATGTTATCGATTCCAAGAGACATGTCGAGAAGAATCTTTTTGGAAGTTTTCTGATTTTCTAATTTTGTATTTTCTTTTTGAAGTTTTATATTTTTTGTATTTTGCTTTTCTCAAAAATATGTACATGGTGATGTTTGATGATGATATCAAGCAGACTCATTTGTCAGAACCTCCAGTTCCGCTGGAGTCAAACATCTCATACCAATCCTTCTGACAAGATACTTAAACCGATCCTCAGGAAGGGCTTTCGTAAACATGTCAGCTAATTGGTATTCAGTTCTGACAAAATATAATTCAATTATACCATTTTCAACCTGTTCCTTTATGAAATGATACCGAGTATGGATGTGCTTTGTCCGCGAATGTTGTACGGGGTTGCATGATATTGCTAGCCATAATCTTGAAGCTGTGTCCTCATCCACATTACTTGAGCACAACTTGCAGATAACGCCACGTATTCTGCCTCTGCTGAAGACATTGCAGTGCAGTTTTATTTCTTTGACATCCAACTTACTAGCTTATCACCAAGGAACTGTATCCCTCCAGAAGTGCTTTTCCGAGTATCAATGCATCCGGCATGATCAGCGTATGAAAATGCTATTAGTTCAAAGCCAGAATCCTTTGGATACCAGAGTCCCATGTTAATGGTACCCTTTAGGTATTTAAAGATTCTTTTAACCTCCTTGAGGTGCTTTTGTGTTGGTCGTGCTTGATAACGTGCACAATAGCATACTGCTTGCACTAAGTCTGGTCTACTAGATGTCAAGCATTTTCTTTGCAAACTGGGTTGTTTTTCATCTGTTCTTTACAATGTTGTAAAGAAAGTTCAAGAGAAATCGAGTGTAGACTAAAACAAAAGACCATTTCAAAGAAAAGCAACCAACGAACCAAAAACATTAAACTTAATGGTTGTGAGGGAGTGGTGGTGGAGGCTTGCATTGGTAACACTTTCCAATAATTGCTCATAGCTTTTCACTATTCCTAAAGTATCCATGTGTTAGGCTGAATGAAATAATAGTGGAGCAGCAGCAGGTTCCGGCGGCAAGCACGAGCAGGTTCCGGAGAGCGCCGACGGCGAGAAGCAGCAGGTTCCGGCGATGATGAGAGAGGGAGTGGTGAGTGGTGATGGTGACTGGAGGAAAGGAGAGAGAGATAGAGAGATTAAAAAAGATAAAGAATGAGGGTATATTCGTCATCTAACCCAAAAGTTAAGCATTTGGTTGTGCATACAAAGCTTTCCTTAGTAGGTAGACTTTTCTGATGATTGATCAACGACCCTTCTGGCTGATCAACATAAACCTCCTCCTCCGTGGACCATTAAGAAATGCCATTTTACTCACTGATAGATTGGAAAAGATTGTGTGTGCTGCGTAGGCAACGAAAAATCCGAACTGCTGTCAAGCGATCAACTGGTGCAAAATGATTCCTTCAAAATACAATACCCTCTTCCTGAGCATAACCTTTACTACAAGTCGAGCTTTGTGCGAATTACAGTTCTGATCTTCATCCTTTAGTTCTGTCCATAACCACTTTAAGCTTTATAATCAGATTGCAAATTGTTTGACGAGCATAAGTTCCCAGACTTTTATTCTGTCGACTGATGAAGTTCATCCTGCATTGCTTCGATCCATGGCAGAAACAAGCCATTGCTCCTAATGTCTTGGTTCAACAATACTCCCACCGTGAACGCGAACATACACATTTCAGGATCAGTGCAAGCTGTCGTCTTTTGAACTGGCATGGTTGGTGTATTTCCATGAACTTGTTCTAATGGATTATCTTCTGTTCCATCGTAATCATAACATTGTTGTTGGAAATGATGCACAACGTATTATCAATGTTGCGTGAGGAAGACTCACCAATTTCTTGTACCCGTGTACAAAAAGGATTGACAAATTCATCTTCTTGAAATGATGCATTCGTGCTCAACATTGTTGTTCACCTCAGTCATTTAACGTGTTAGGATTGTAATATTCCTTCAAGTAAAGGACTGAAGAGGAAATTCTAACCCTGTGTTTGTGGACAATCTGTCTTTTCTGCTGTAGGAGACAACATTTTATCTTTAGGGAGGCACGGGGTTCAAGATATGACATAATCTGATGCCTATTGTCCTTGAGTAACGAGGCCTGAAGAGACATGTTATCAACAGACAATCTCTTGTCGTTAGTGGTCGAGGTCTGAACATGTTGTGATCATCATCCATCTCTTTGATTTTATCAAACTTGATATGAATGGACTCAACTATTAACGCGATCTCTTGTTGTAAAGCAGGATATCCCTTCGACTGATTCAGAATATCCCACCAAGACACATGACCCCTTTTTCTTCAATCTTACCCAATTTTCCCCATCTCTATTTTTGATAACAAATGCAACCAAATATGTGAAGATGTTTATTAAAGGTTCCTGTCATTAAGATGTAGATACTCGTCTTACCATAGAGTCATATGCAATTATTGATCCAGTTCTGAGTATAGCATGCGGTTGCAACTGCTTCAGCCCAAAATGATAATGGATAGCTTATGAATCTGAAAAGGCATCGTTCGAGCATGTCCTCAGAACAGAGTGTCCGGTTCCCGTCTCTACAACGCCGTCTGTCAGGTGTTCGAGGGAGTGGAAGTCTGAGTTCAATACCTTCGTCTTGAAATAACATGGAGTTCTGTTCCAAAGAACTCAGTTGCCTCTGTTCATACGAGACATAAATTACTTGAGGCTTGAAGATGCGTTGAAGTCATCGAGAGAAAGTCATTATGTAGAACTTCTGGTGTTTCATCCTTGGAACGTAGAAAAAGATTCCAAGTGTATCTTGAATAGTCATCAGTACAATCCACAGATATATTTCCATTCCATTTATGCTTACAACCCCATTGGACCCACACAAGTCCATGTGAAGCAAATTCAGCCTTCTTTGGAACTTGGAACAGCATTTGACTTAAATAAGCTTCTTTTAGTTTTTAACTCATTTCACAAGACGAACAAAAGTGATCCTTGAACATATGTCAACTTAGGGTAAGCAGTCACATATCTTTCTTTTGATAGTAAAGGTGATGTAATCCGAAGTTAAATGAGCAGGAAGTCTTCCGATGCCATAACCATGCTTGAGGTTGGTGAAGCTTTAGCCATGAAACTGATTAGGAGTTATGAAAGTGCTTTCTTTGAAGAGATATTGTTAGAGATCAGATCCACTGATTACCTATAGTAAATCATTTCCCTGAGAGATCTCTAACAAAAAATAGATTTCCTGAAAGCAAACCTCCACAAATCCCAACAACAGAATTGACCAACCGAGAAACAGATTGTGATTGAGGCCTTCGACGTAATAAACCCGTTTGATCGTGACAAATTCGCTAATGTCAAGATCTCCATGAACCCAGAAATAGAGCAAATTGATCATTCCAAAACGAACAGTACCCGAGAAATTTTCACCACAAAAATTACACAACAGCTGAGATATGCCCGCATGTGCTTGTGCATCCATTAGTCAACAATGAAAAGGATGAAGTTGCTAACACAATCTGCAAGAGATTAGAGACGAAGGAACATTGACAAATTGGATCCTAAAAATTTGATATCTTCAAGACATTAGTCATCCTAAGAGACAATGTCTAGGGTGGACAAATACTTGTTGAACATCCTCTTTCCTATTTTTAGGCATCCATATCTGTTTGGTTCCTAAAGCCTTTTGAGCCATTATATCCATGATGTACATCTCTGTAGCTAACCACCAAATCCATTCCACGATATGTATTCTCATACAACTCATTATGGTAACTCTATGAATTTCTGATAGTGGGTATCTGTGCAACAGTTTTCTTATGGTGTTGCAACAGACTATTTCGCTTTTCTCCTGTGTTTACTAGCCACTAAGAGGCACTACTCTAGGCATCTTAGTTTCTAGCGTCAAGTCCTTTCAAGTATCTAGAAACACAAGCATCATGATTTAGAATTACACACACATTTTCCACATATCAGCACAAACAGCTTTTCAGTTCGAATTCTAGAGATTTGAACTGTTCCTTACAGCAGTTACAGACTTGTTTTACTTAGAAATACTAAATCCTATTGATGGTCTTCTCTCTTCTCTTTTGTGAAACTTTACTGACTAATTGTTTGGCACGACCCTATCTTTAACTTGATAGCACGTTAAGCTTGGTCTGCAAAACTAGTAGTGTGAATTACTCCTGGAAGATTTAGACATGTAGAATTAGTAATTCCTAAAGCATGAGGCAACTGTGGGTTTCTAGTTTTTGTGTTGTGTGGAGGAAATTCTATACATTCCTGGTATTAAAGCACATCTTTGTTTCTCGAACCGCTTGGTTTCTAATCTGAGCAATTCTGTTGAGTTGACTGGTTATAACAAACCATCGACGCATTAGTTTTATTAACCGACTTATTCGTTTGAAAACTTCTCATTCAGGAGAATATGGAAAAAAGGAGTCGGTTTTCCCTAAAACTGATGGTTTTGGACTCCGTTGAGCATGTTGGTTGTCGAACCAACAATGGTTTATCAAACGGCGTTTCCACATAACTTCCTTTTGTTACTAGAATGAGTATTCTTATAACACAATTATCACCATGGTTCGTTGTCTTGCATTTGAGCTTTCAAATCCTTGTATATTCATGATATAGTTCACGTTCTTTTCGAAACATTTGAAGCCTTTTCTTGCAAACTGGGTTTGTTTTCATCTGTTCTTTACAATGTTGTAAAGAAAGTCAAAAGAAATGAGTGTTTTTCTAGTTTTAGCAAATCTCTTTAAAACTTATTATGAACTTCGTTATTGACAGATACAATGTTTGTTTTGACAGCTTTAGTGCAAGACATTCACCAACTTTGACTTTATGAAGATACAAGCATGTACTTCAGTATTAGCATTAAATCATACAGAGAATGCAATACAACATTTAATCATCTTTAAGACACACACTCTTCGAAAGTAGATCATAAATGTTTGAAAAATCAGCCTTTACTGATTCAAGGTTCGTCAATCTCTTTCAAGGGGGATTTAACGTACTCCACATCGTCAAGCATTTCTCTTTTGAGTCATGAACAAAACAATGACTGTCCCAGTATAGTTTTTTGTTTGAAAGAGGCATAAATAACAGTTTATTGAACAAAACTTCCATAGTCATAGCAGTTGTGGTTAAGGAAAGACACTATAGTATGTATAGATCCAAGCTTGTTCACAAATTTCTAAAATGATTGAAGTTTTTGTCATTTCGTTAAACTTGTCTACTTTTACTATGGATTTAGAAACCGATGTAGAAAGGACACGTTTTTTAGCAATGTTTGTTTTGTTCTGTTAAATCGTTTTCTCCACATTGTCTTCCTAACTTCTTTAGCGCTTCCAACTTGATCAAGATATTTTGGATGGTGGTTTGAAAGTTCATAAATACTGATTTTTGATATGACTGTTTTGATATGTGTAATCATATGGTTTCACTATGTCTTTATTCAATTTTGATCTACTCTCCTTTTCAAGAGTCACCGTCTCTTCCCCATTGAGGCAAAACCTGTTTACATGATTAGAAGTATCATATGGGATCTCATACAAACATGGTTTTTCAAATTGAGCTATCTTGAGGTACTTAGGATTAGCAAAGGTTGATCTACCATTATATGTTGCGCATTTGGGTGCTAACATGTGAATGGTCTGAATTGACTGATTGCGTTTATAAAGAATTTCATTTAAAAACTTTATTTGTTTGTCCATTTCAATCATCGTGTCAATGTCTTTTCCTTCCTTAACCTTTAAATCCGAAATAACCTTACTTTTCTCTTTGAGTTGACCTTCAAATTGTGACCTAGTTAACATACTCTTTTTTACTAGCTCATCGTGTTTCTGATTGACAACTGAAATTTCATAGGTTTTAGTTTTTAAACCCTCTTTTATGTCAATGTCTTTAAGAGCTTGATTAGGTTGGATTAAGTTCTTTTTACTAAACTATATATATATAATAAATAATAAAATATATAATAGTAAGAAAAACTAAAAATCAACACTAATCAATGTAGCCGAAAGCAGTATAGACTATTCCCGGGTCGTTAATTCCCCAACGAGGCTGCAATGGAAGATCGGTACAATC
>BQNB010144090.1:0-16903 GCA_026074375.1 Tanacetum coccineum
TTCAAAAAAAAAGTAATAATAATAATAAGTGTTTTGACACATAATTTTGTCTTTTTAAGCATAAATTTTGACTTGATCGAGCATGCCCCTTAACCTATATAAATTTAAGCTTTTGCTAGTCTTTTATACAAGAAGCTTTAAAACGCGAATTCTA
Source organism: Tanacetum coccineum (assembly GCA_026074375.1). Taxonomy (NCBI): domain Eukaryota; kingdom Viridiplantae; phylum Streptophyta; class Magnoliopsida; order Asterales; family Asteraceae; genus Tanacetum; species Tanacetum coccineum. The sequence goes on from BQNB010144090.1 coordinate 155, forward strand.
GCTTGAAAAAGCCAAGAGTTGCAAGTTTCCATAATAGACTTTAAATATGCTAAGCTTATTAGACTAAGCATTCGCGGATCTTTTTATTAAAGATTTTAAACTTGCGAAAAACGAGAAATGATAGAGTTTTATAAAAGTTAGATGCTAAGCATGGAGTAGTTGGAACTCTTTAGAGCTCATAGAGGTTAATTGTGACTTTTTGCTCTTATCAGCATAATAAATGTTATATAATTGTTGAATAAATAAAGTTACTTTGGTTTTTGCGATTCTTAGTTTAAATCACTTCGTAGAGATTCCTTCTGGTGAAAGTAAGGTACACATTGAGGTTTTGTCAGTGTTGTGGGGAAATAGGCTACCAATTTTTGACGGCTCGCTACCGTTGTCTAGGTAGTTAAAAGACCGCAGGACTTGAAATTTGGCTATAATAATAATAAATAAACCGAAGCTGAAATAAGACTTCTGGATCATGGTCGGCTCGAATACCGATGTGACAGATGTTTAAAGGGTGGAGGTAATAATAATAATAACTATGGGCTGATAAAGGTTTACTGTCTCTGGTCGGTTCGTTGCCGATGTGGCAGTCTTCAAAAGAAGGCCCATAGTAAGAAGAATAAATCCGAGACTGATAGAAGTTTGCTGCATCTGGTTGGTTCGCTGCCGATGTTGTAGCCTTCAAAAAGGTCGAGGAAATTACCGAGGTCAAAATAAGACTCCTGGACCATGGTAGGCTCGCATACCGATGTGGCAGTTGTTTAAAGGACCGAGGTTTAATAATGTTGCTATAATAATAAGTATAAGAATAAAGCCAAATTTTGACTCCGGGGTTATCAAAATAAAGCCTCCGTCTTCGGACTCGTAGTTGAGTTGTTTCGGATGAAATAAAAAGGATAACCCCCAAATCATGCGAAATTAGAACCTTAATGTGGACCTTATTCTCACCATATCGTCTCTTTAGGAAAGGATTTCAAACTAATTATGGTCTAAACCGGGTTTATTTTATGTGAATAAGGCATTAATTTATTTGTCACTAATAATAAAAATAAAATCTTTAGAAAATTTAAGAATAAGTGAGCGAAAAGTAGCTATGCTTACACAATTAACATTTATGAGTAGTGTTAGCATCTTAACTTGTATTTAACAATGATTTCGTTTTTAAGCTTAGTTTGGGACGGGTGAAAAATCGAGGACGATGAATTTATCCTTTTAGTATTTTTTGTTTCGTGATCCTTAAAGTTATGATATAAAAAAATGAATGAAAAAAAATTAGTGTTTGTATATTTATAAAAATAGTAAAACGAGGGCTTTTCAAAACTAGTGATTTCTTAATCCCCTTAAATGAACACTTAGCTACTTTTTGAAGTAATTAGTCAAAGGGGTTGAAATTTTTGGTTTTCTAAGTGTGTATTTATGACATTGCGTGAGGACACGGCAATAGCTTAGTATGGAGGATTTTGGATATGTGTTTAATCACATATCATTATTCCTTATTAAAATGAGCTTAAAAGACCAAAAATACATGAAAATGCATTGTATATGTGTCTTTTGTGATTTGTAATGTGCAGGTAACAGATATATCTAAAATGGACAAAAACGAAGCAAAAAGGACAAAACCCGAGCACAAGATTAGAAGAGTGTGAAAAATCAAAGCCGAATGCGTATACATCCTTAATGGGCCAACCCGTACCTATTTTATTAGGCCGGGTCAGCCCATTAACATTGTATCTATATTAAATCAAGCTTAAAATACAACAAAAATACAAGTCTAAATCTATTTACCATTAATCCATATCCAAGCCCAAGTTAAAGCCCACCATACCAACCCGGTCAAAGTTAATTGATAAAACGTGGGTCAAAGTTTACTATTCACCTATCCCTTTTCCCTCTCATTTTTACACCATTAACGAACCAGGGTAAACAATCATTCACTCCACACACGCCCTCCTGAGCTTCTAGAAGACTAAACCCTGACATGTCTGACACACCAATGCCACGCTGGCGATCCTAAGCTTCCTCATTGGCTATTGATATGTGGAAGAAATCAAGGGCTCAAAATGATGGATTAAGAGGCGGTTATGAATCAAGGGCTAGGATTAGAGATCATGGACGCTCTTTTTGCTTCTAGATCCTTCCTTTTTGTGCTATAAATAAAGGTTTTCACACACAGAGATGTATTTAGTTTTTTAGCTTATAGTAGCTTATTTAGTGTAATTTAGCTTATTGTTCTTTTTATAAATGTAATTTCTATTTGAAAGCCTTGTAATCTCTTTGATATTAATAAAAAGTTCAGTTTCAGTTAATGGTGTCTAAATTCTGTTTTTACTTTAATCCTATTTTTGTTTAAATGTCTTTAAAATGATCTAATAAGCTCAAAATAAGCTCATTACTATATAAGCTATTGCTTAATCATTTTAGCTTTCTAAAGCTTAACTGAATAAGCATATTTACCTAAGACACCTCAAAAAAGTTTAAGCTAATTTGGATGATAAGCCAATAATGGAAGGGCTTATGGGTTTCACCAACTTATCTCTGATAAGCTAGAGCTTGTAGACAAGCTCTTTTAAGCATTTTTGATCCCTGTTTGAGCTAAGATTAAGGTACTCTCTCTTTTACCTCATTTCTAGCTTAATATTTGTTTTGCTTATCATTCTGCTTATCTTTGCTAAATAACTGCTTATTTCTGCTTTTTATCTGCTTATTTGTGCTTATCTTGTCTTATATTAGCTTAATATGTCTAGTGTTTAGTTTAAATTAGTTTAGTTTAAGCTTTAATTAAAACTTTCCAATTTTTAGTTAAAATAGCTTAGTAATATAGCTTATTGCTTAGTGCTTATTTCCTCTAGGTGTCTGCTTATTTGTCTTTCATTGTCTTAGTTTTTCATCTGTTTTAGCAAATCAAGGCTTGTAACAATCTGTTTTAGCTTAAAAATGATAATACAAGTCTTAAAGGAGTGTTTGGGATAAGGTTCTAAAATGGGTCAAATTAGGTATAATCTGTTTTTTTTGTTCTCAAACAAGATTTGATAAGCTCAAATAAGATCTAAAAACTAGTTTTCATAAGCTAGATTTAAGTTTTGTTTATATTTTGAAGTTGCTTTATCATGTGCTTAAATCTGCTAGTTTTAAGACGCCTAAACTGCTTATTGCTTAGATTCATAAAAATGTGCATAAAGTGTTCAAATGAGTTTTAAATGCATCAATTTTAATCTGTTTTTGCTTAGTAGTTCTTAGGAAAACCATTTGAATGAATTGGATCATAAACAGTCAAGTAAAATGATTTGTTCTTAAAATCCAAAGTGTGCAGATAGTTTGAGGACAATACATAGCTTAATTTAGGGTGGTTTTTGTTGGAATAAGCTTATTATAGTCTAAGCTCAATATGTAACATCCGAGAATTTTTGAAATTTTAAATGACTATTTTAAACTTTGACTCTTCAGGTCCGACTTGACTTTTCGACTTTTAACCTTTTATTGCCTCATAAAAACAGTTACCGCGTAACCGGCAAAATTTTTGAAACATATTTTAAATAATAAATCATATTTATTATTTCATACCTCATGTACAAATTTATTTTAAATTTATTTGACTTGAAAACGAGAAGATATAGGTTCTTCCTAAGTTGACTTATCAAAAACGAGTAGTTAAATCACGTTTTCATTATTCAGACTCTAAAGCAATTTGATGTGAAATGATATTTCAGACAACTTTTTAGTTTTGACCGAGACCCGAAAACAGTCAGAAGGTGACTGAAATGCCCCCGCAAGATTTTAGAAACACAAAAATAATTAAATTACATTTAATTATCACGTTTATTAAATGAGAATATTTAATAAATTATTTAACATTTTATTTAGTAACGCTTATTGAAGACACGAATATTCGAGTTAAAATCCATTTTTATTTCAGTCAATGCGTAACCGGTTCACAAAATAAATAACAAATATTTTATTAAATGTTATAAAATATTTATGAAATATTATCAAGTGAATACTCATTTTTATCAGAAAAATGATTCGAAAAACAATGGCGCAAGTTTCGCGCGTTCAATCATCCGTTAAGTCGCTCAAACGGGTCCCGAACCGATAATTATCAAAATATTACTTACAAGTTACACATTTGGTCCCTGTGAGATATTTACAAAAATCACCCCACACTATGTAAACTTGTCATTTTCTTTTAGAGTTTTTATATAAATGAAATTTTTATATAACAAATTTCATTTCCATCTAAATGTATAAACACACAAGTCTCATCTCTCTCTCTAATTCCGGCAGCCGCCAGCCACCGCCGGCCATCACCACGCCGCCGCCGGAAAAGTTTTCCGGCGGACTTTTCCGGCCAAACCCAAAGATGCTCCTCATCAGCGGATCTACCCGATCCCCATACTCACTCGCACCCACGCGCCACCATCTAAACCAACACCACCACCGCCACCCGCTGCCGCCACCAAACACCATCGCATCATCATCACCCTCATCACATCGTCATAATCACCATACCAAAAAGGGTGCGTTCGTCGTGGGTCAGCCGTGAACCACCGCAAGGGTGCGTTGGTTTCGTTTATAGCACATCAAGGGTGCGTTGGTGTTATAGAAATATACAAAGGGCGCGTTTGGTTGAAGACACCAACCAAGGGTGCGTTGGATATGGGTTAAGCACTAGATTAGGGTGCGTTTGATTGTAGTAACAGCCCAAGGGGCGTTTGGTTTTGTGGTTTTAAGCACCGAGTAGGGTGCGTTTGATGTTATAAAAACCCACACAGGATACGTCTTGGAGGGGACAGCCGGGGAGGGGCATTTAGGTTTATAATGAATATTGAATTAACCACACATCTAATGGTGTGATGTATCTATATTTATAATGACAAGAATACAAGATAATCAACTCCTATAATTGTGGAGTGATAGAGATAATCAACTCCTATAATTATGGAGTGATAGAGTATATCAACTCCTATAATTGTGGAGTGATAAGTACAAATATATTTAGTCAATATTATCTAATATCCCCCCTCAAGCGAATAGGTGGTGGACCAAGGCGTAGCAGAGACCGAAAATACTCAAATTGAGGGCGCGAAAGACTCTTCGTAAAAATGTCTGCCACTTGAAGCTTGGTTGGTATGAACTTGGTATAGAGCTTACCTGATGCAACAAGTTCTCGAACGAAGTGATAATCCAGATCGATGTGTTTGGCACGTTTGTGAGAAACTGGATTTTGAGACATAAACAAAGCACTTTTATTGTCACACAAAAGTGTCGGTCGATCCGGTGGTAGAGCATGAAGTTCTCGAAGCAAATGTGTAATCCAAATGATCTCTGCAGCGGTGTTTGCCATGGCACGATATTCTGATTCGCAACTAGATCGAGAAACAGTTGGTTGTTTCTTGGCACTCCAAGATACTAAGTTGCCTCCGAGAAATATGGAATATCCATAAGTGGACCGACGAGTTTCGATACAGCGAGCCCAATCAGCATCCGAGTAGCCCAAGATAGAGTTGGAATGTGGTCGCCGAAAAATGAGACCATATGTGATTGTACCCTTGACATATCGTAGAATGCGTTTGACAGATTGAAAATGAGCATCGGTTGGAGCATGAAGGAACTGACTAGCTTGATTTACCGCATAAGATAAATCAGGCCTAGTGATGGTGAGGTATTGCAAAGCTCCCACTAGAGATCGATAAAGAGTAGGATTAGCGAAAAGAGATCCACCTGTCACAAACACTTCATTAGCAGCCAAGGGAGTAGACACGGGTTTTGAATCCAGCAATGCAGCCCGAGTAAGAACATCTGTGGCATATTTGGCTTGACTAAGGAAAAGCCCATCGTTAGTGTAACTTACTTCAAGGCCAAGAAAATAGCTAAGGTCACCAAGGTCTTTTATGGCAAACTCCTGATTAAGACGAGTGGTAAATGAGGTGAGCAAGGATTCATTGTTGCCAGTGAGGATTAAGTCATCAACATACACGAGCAAATACATGATGCAAGAGTCTTTAGTGAAAACAAATAAGGAAGTGTCGGCTCGACTACAAACAAAACCATGAGCAAGTAAAAAAGAACTTAGTCGATGAAACCAAGCTCGTGGAGCTTGCTTTAAACCGTAAAGTGCCTTGGATAATTTGCATACATGATTTGGAAATTGCGGATCAATGAACCCTGGTGGTTGCTCCATGTAAACAGTCTCATTAAGGTGTCCATGTAAAAACGCATTTTTGACATCTAACTGATGTAGACGCCAACGATGGAGTACAGCCAAAGATAGAACAATTCTCACAGTAGAAGCTTTAACAACTGGACTGAACGTGTGGGAATAATCGAGACCCGGAATTTGAGTAAAACCCTGAGCCACCACACGTGCTTTAAACCTTTCAACCGAGCCATCAGCATGATATTTGATTCGATAAACCCATTTGGAACCAACAATATTAGAAGCAGATGGACGTGGTACAAGGGTCCAAGTACAATTTTGTTTTAAAGCCTCCATTTCATCATGCATAGCAGCCATCCATTGAGGATGTTTAGCTGCGGATTTGAATCCCTTTGGCTGAACAAGAGAAAAAAGAGCAGCATGTAAAGCATGAGATGTAAGAGATACAAAATCCGGAGAGTGCTTTGTCTTGAAAATTCCTGATTTAGAACGAGTCTTCATCTGGTGAACGGACGAAGGCTCGGTAGGAGCAGTGGCCGGAGGTGCCGGAGGTGCACCATGAGAAGAGACATCATCACTGTCGGTTGGTGGGTTGTCGTCTTCAGATGAATACGGTGATGAAGGCGTTGAGTCAGGCTCATGGATTGGTTCAGCAGCAGTTGTTGGAACGGGGCACAGCCCACACGGACTCGAAGATGAGGGCCTTGTATCGGTGGGCCGAGATTCAGGAACCGGGGCATCTGATATGGGTGGCCCATCTTCTAGAAAAGTGCACAACTGAAGTGTTGAAAGAGCATTAGGATTAGCGGTGCTAGCAAAAGGAAAAGTTACCTCATCAAACCGTGCATGCCGAGTAATATATATACGAGACGAATCCGGATCAAGGCATTTGTAACCTTTATATTGAGGGTTGTAACCAATAAAAACACAAGGTATACTTCTTGGAGCCAACTTATGAGCTGAATAATCACGTAAATATGGGTAGACAAGACATCCAAAAGCACGAAAATTTGTGTAGTTTGGCAGCCTTGAATATAATAATTCAAAAGGAGAGTGATTACCAAGAAGTTTAGTAGGTAACCGATTGATGATGTACGTGGCTGAACTAAATGCATCTACCCAATACGATGCAGGAACATGAGCATGGAATAGCATAGCCAACCCAGTTTCAACAAGATGCCGATGTTTACGCTCAGCACGCCCGTTTTGTTGAGGTGTGTAAGGACATGATAATCGGTGAAGTGTGCCATTGTCTTCAAAAATTTTCCGAACCGTGTGATTCACAAATTCTGTGCCTCCATCACTTTGAAAAACTTTAATTTTCCTAGATAATTGAGTCTGTACAAGTTTGATAAATGCAGATAAAACCGTATAGAAGCCAGACTTGGTTTTTAAAGGATAAAACCATGTGAAACGAGAATAATCATCAACAAATATAACATAGTACAAGTAACCATCTGATGAAACAGGTGCAGGACCCCATAAATCACAATGAATTAAATCTAATGGATATGAAGATCGTTTAGAATTAAGTTCAAAGGGTAAACGTTGGCTTTTGGAGAGTTGACAAGGTTTGCAAATATTCGGTTTAGGTAGTATAGAAGTAACATCTAAAACACCCAATTTATTTAAAGTTGAAATAACATCAAAAGAAACATGTCCTAAACGATTATGCCATAATTCAAAAGAAGCTTTTCTTGAGACACCAACAGTTGCCGCCAAGGCCATTGGAGTATCTCGAAGCACATAAAGCCCATCTTCACATAGTCCTTGTGCTATCACCTGTTTGGTTTCCCTGTCCTGAATATCCAGCAATGCAGCCCGAGTAAGAACATCTGTGGCATATTTGGCTTGACTAAGGAAAAGCCCATCGTTAGTGTAACTTACTTCAAGGCCAAGAAAATAGCTAAGGTCACCAAGGTCTTTTATGGCAAACTCCTGATTAAGACGAGTGGTAAATGAGAAGAATACAATATAATGAATATTGAATTAACCACACATCTAATGGTGTGATGTATCTATATTTATAATGACAAGAATACAAGATAATCAACTCCTATAATTGTGGAGTGATAGACATAATCAACTCCTATAATTGTGGAGTGATAGAGTATATAAACTCCTATAATTGTGGAGTGATAAGTACAAATATATTTAGTCAATATTATCTAATAGGGTTGTTGTGTTAGTCAACCCGAAAGGGTGCGTTTAGTAGTTAAAACCACCAGCAGGGTGTGTTTGGTTCGGACCACTAGGGCACGTTTAGTTTTGTGGTTATATCGCCGTATAGGCTGCGTTTGATTTTAGAAAAACTGTTAGGGCGCGTTTGGGGTTAACAGAAAAGTTAAAGGTGTGTTTGGTTTGGTATTAACAGCCGCAAGGGCTGTTTACGGGTTCAAAGGGTGCTCGTTTGGTTGTTATGCCGCAGCAAGGGCTGCGCTTGGGTTGTGTTTTCGCGGGTAAGGGTGCGTTTGGCTTTCGATTCAGCGACATAAGGCGCGTTTGGTATAGTGACAGCGGGCTAAGGGTGTTTGTCTTAGTAGGAAGGCACCATAAAGGTGCGTTTGGCTGGGTTCTCAGCCAACATGGGTGCGTTTGGCTTGTGTTAATAGCCATGGGGGCTGTTTGGTATAATAGAGAACGTAAAGGGAGCGGTTGGTTTATGAAAATCAGATAATAACATTTAAAAGATTTAATATATACATTTATATATTAAACCGGATCTAAATGTGGTGTTGGTTAAATAAATATTTTATTTATTATTTCTGGTTCTGTGTTTATAATAACTATTAAAAGATGTGGTTGGGTTTGCAACATGTATGGAATTGAGGGAAAATGGTTAACTTTTGTTAATATGGAAAACGTTAAACAAATGAATAGGTCATGCCGAGATTTTTATAAATTGCTATGTTTAGTAAATTTTTACAAATCTACTCTATTTATTTTCTTGAAATGTCTTAAGAATTATTGAATCATGAAGACCCGATAATTAAACGTAAGCTATAATTTTAGAGATTTCATTTATCTAGTCCACAACTTTACAACGTGTCAAATTATTTAGTGTCATTTATTTTTATCACCTTTCTTATATAATACTTGGGAGGTATTATATAATTAGACCATTTTATTTTAATTGTCACCTTTTGAATATAAAACATGTCGTGTACTAAATACGCTTCGGGTTATACTTTTGGGTGTGTATCTTGTTATATAATTCACGATGTGAATTATGCACTTGGTCATTTTTCATTATGTAATATATACGGAATATATTACACACTTGGCGTTTACTTTTTAATTTATTTATTTAACCAACCACCAAACTATTACAACTTTAAATCTAAATCTTTTATCAACATATTACGTTGACATACTCATTCGTCGGAAAACCAAATACATTATCTTAGGCTAGTGGGACTAGGCGTTAAGATTAGCTGCAACTTCTTGGTCGAGCCGTTCCAGTTTCCGTTTTGTCTGGCGTTTAATGTGTACATTCCCGCCAATCATTCTTCATCATCGATGTGAGTTTATAGCCCCTCTTTCACTTGTTTTACATTTACTTTACAAATCTCGGGGGAGAATACATGCTCAATACAACTTGTTTACATATTCGTTTACAATATCTTTTACATACTATTCTACACACTTGGTTTACATACTTGATTTTGCAATTCATTACAAACACATTTACATGATTGATTTCAAATTGGTTTACATACTTATTTGCATAGCTCGCTATGGGATACATTGTTTGACTTTATTTTTGGTCACAAATGCATACTTTACATTTGAAATGATTTTCGGATTACGATTTGTTTGGCGCCTGCGGGGCCAACAAGCATTACATGCCCGGGTGTTCTTGGAGGGAACACCCATGATGGGAACACATTATTTGTATCACTGCCCGAATCGGGTACATACAACAAGTCTACGTCACAGCGTCATGAACTGTAAATCACTTGGAGGGTGAGCGCGAATGTTATGAAATAGATCTATTCGGGTGTGGATCCCTGTTCAGGCGATTAAGCTATCGCAGGTAACGAACATTATAGCGTGATGTCCACGCGAATGATATAAAATAGATCTATTCGGGATTGACAACCCCCGTTCGGGTGACTAGCTATCACTGGGAACGAACGTTATAACATGTCGGATCATGTTGGGGACTACAGGGCCCCCCGACACATACATACTTGGAACATTTTGGTGACGTTAAATTTGTCATGCATTATTTATAAAAATCTTTGGGATAAGATTGGTACTTTTGGTAACATAAAATGGGTCGTGCATATTTTATAAATATTTTACATGGTACTGTGATGACACAGTGGATAAATATATTTGTTGAAACTTACATTCATATTTAAACTAATCTATGAACTCACCAACTTTAATGTTGACACTTTTAAGCATGTTTTTCTCAGGTGAATTAGATGCTTGGATTATTTGATGTGCGTTGGGGTCTTTACATTCAAGTTTTTCATGGTGATGCAATTATGGGACAACTATTATTTTGACTTCAGAAAATCAACGAGATTATTTTACAAACGACACATTTAGAGGTCGTTCTCTTGTATCTTGTGCTGTTGTATTATGAAGTAACGCCCCCTGACATATTTCCGCTGCGACACATTTTTGGGGGTGTTACACATACAATGTCTCTCGTATGAGCATTTAAACAAACAAACATATACATACATTCTTACATATGATACGCACATACATTTACAAGAGACACATGACCATACATAAATACACATGCACATGACTTAATTTAGTTAAACAATCAAATAATTCATTATATACTTGTGCTCGTAAAATAATTTATGATATTGACTCAAGCTCGAATGACAATATTTTCTCGGCTAGTTTCATGAATTAAGCTTACAAAATTATACTTGGGTATATTCATTCGATAATCATGTCTAGTGAAAGAGGTAAAACATATACTAGGAAATTATGTATAATACAAGTACATCAATTACGTGTTCTCAATAAAAGAAAAAAATTAGAAAAGAGATCGGAAAAGCATTTCGGTTGTCATCAACCATTGACTCCAATTAATCTAAAATATTACTATGCCTATTACTAATCTTATTGTAGGATAAGAGTTTGACGTTATTGAAGAGAATATATTTATTATGCTTTTAAGAAGAAAATGTGAACTCATTTCTATATCTCCAAAGAAGCCAAAGAGTAGTTTGGACTACTACGTTGAAGCGACGTAAGAGAGTTTAAACATGACTTTATTCGATATGTTAATTGCATCTTCTAGACTTAAAAGTTAAACCAGTTAAATTGGAGTATGAACATGAATATTTTTTATATATCTTTGCTTAAAGTTAATGCTTGAAACTAAAATTTAATATTTACTTACAATAACATATTTATTATTTTTTATTTTATTGCTTGGTGTCTATTCATTTATTTAATTACTAAATAATAATAATCTAATGAATAGTTTTTTATATTTTATTTTATAATAAAAGAAGATAGTAAAACCTTTAATGTAATCATTGTCTACTAAATATTTATATGTTTATAATTTTATCTTATTTTTTGTTTTAAAATTAGAAAAATATAAAGACACAATGATATATTTTCTTTGCTAACTAGAAAGACTTAGATAATAAATAAGAAATATAGTTTGAAAATATCAAAAGAACAAGAGAAACTAAAATATATGAAGGACATGGCTAGTAGACTTATTTCACATTGCTTGGAGAAGAAAACATTCAAGGGAAAAACCTCTATATAAGCAAAGCCCCCCACCCTTTGATACTTAGTTAAGCTTTAGATGTTATTAAACAATGATTGTTTGTTCATAAACAATCTTTCTTGACCTTATAAATTAAGTAAACTTTAATTAGTTTGAGCATTATAAAAAAATTTAAAATTTTAAACGAGCTTTTGAGCTCAATCTTGAGTTAATAAACGAGCTTATCAAGTTCGATCGTTTATACGAGCAACTTAAGCTTAAAGTTAGTTTATTGTAGGAGTACAAAAAAAGTTAGAAGTCTTAAACGAGCTTCGAGCTCGAACTCGAACAACAACAAACTAATCGAGTTCGAGCTCGAGCCAATTTATAAGATTTTACTCGAGCTCGAGTCGAGTAGTTAATAAACGAGCTTGGCTCGTTTAGGCCAAAACTCGACTCGGCTCGGATCGTTAACACCCCTAATCATCAACATATACTTGAACTAACAAAATATCACCTTTTACTCTTCTGATAAACAAGGTCTTGTCTATCTTTCTTTTTTGAAACCCATTGTCCAACAAATAAGTTGACAAGGTTTCATACCAAGCTCTGGGAGCTTGATGCAATCCATAAAGTGCCTTTTCTACTTTGTATACTCTATCAGGGAAGTCTGGATCTTCAAATCCTAGTGGTTGACAAACATAGACTTCCTCTTCAATCTTACCATAAAGAAAATCACTCTTGACATCCATTTGGTACACCACAAAGTCTTTAAATGAGGCATAGGCTAAGAATAGCCTAATTGCTTCAATTCTGGCAACAGGAGCAAAAACCTCATCATAGTCTATTCCTTCTTCTTGTGTGTATCCTTGTGCAACCAATCTTGCTTTATTCTTAATCACAATACCTCTTTTATCCTTCTTGTTCCTGTAAACCCATTTAGTCCCAATAGCCCTTTTTCCATTTGGTAAATCCACTAGAGTCCAAACCTTTTGTAATTTGAGTTGTAGTATCTCATCCTGTATAGCTTCTATCTAGCTTGGATCCTTTAATTCATGAATTACCTTTTTGGGTTCTTCTTGTGATAAAAGGCAAGCAAACAAGCAATTTTGAAAGTCTTTATGGTTTATTCTTTGCTAAACTGAACTAAACAAACCATGTTCTTCCAAATTATTTGTCATTCTTCTTGTTTGAGGTGCTGAATGCAAGTCTCCAATAATTTGTTCAACTGGATGATCTTTGTGTATTCTTGTAGTTGGAATAGGACTGATAGACATAAATGCATCTAAATTGTTCATGTCAGCCTCTGCACCAACATCTTCATCATCATCTGAATAAACAATATCTTTCAATTCAGGCATATTTGGATCATCTGGAAGTTCAATGCTTGATTTTGGATCAACAGCATTAACTTCTATGCCAGCAGCATTAACAATTGAACTAACAGCGTTAACATTGTTAGTGTTATTTCCATCACTAACATTATTGATATTGTTAGTGCTGTTAATATAATCATCCTTCTCTTGATTAATTCTTGGCTCCTCTATACTTGGAACCTCACTATCTTTCCCTTTAATTTGATTTCCACTTTCATTCCTGATCTTCAAAAATTATAATATATATAATGGTGGTGTTTAATTGGGGAGGGGGTTAGTGGACATCCCTTCTTTCCTCTCTCCCTGATGTTTGAATCCAACATCAGGAGATTCTTTTGAATTCTGAGAGAATAGTAGATCAGCAGGCTACATTGGTAGCAAAATGTAATCTTTGTCAGGTATTGTCTCCATTCTAGCTTTGCCTGCATTGTCACATGCTTTTGTACTTGCATTACCATTAGATGACTCTCTGCAAACAACTGGCTTATAGTTCAGTAAGAATTTGTTATGTGCAATCTATATCAAAACGAATTAGTCCACTTCCGCAATATTAGATTATACATAATTGTACATGCAGGTTCTTTTCTACTATCATAGTTCTACTGTTGAATAACTCTGAATCTTTGCTATTAGTATATTATCCTACAAAGAACCCTTGCATCACCTTTCATCAAATTACCTAGGTGATCTATGGTTTAAGGAATGGTAACAGGACCCCAAATGGTCCTCATGAAGCTAGGGCAGGTTTCTACCAGAAATAGTTCCTAAGGGGTCTTGTTTTGAGCTGTGATAACTAACACCCTATGTTGACATGCTAACCAGCATGATTAACTGCTTCAGCCTAGAAAGTTGTTGGCAATTTTAAATCAGTTAGCATAGTCCTAGCTGCCTCTATTAGTGTCCTATTTTTCTTTTCTGTTATGGAGTCCTAGCAACACTAAATTCTCTCTAAATACCCTTTATTTCACAAAACTAATTCATGACTCTATTCTTGAATTCAGTCCCATTGTCACATCTAATCACTTTCACCTTAAGGTCTATTAGATTTTCTATGCCTGTTATAAATGTTTTAAAGATTTTAGAAGTTTCATCATTAGTGGCTAAAAAGAAAACCCAACTAAACCTACTAAAATCATCTGTGACAACTAGGCAATACATCTTTTTCGTTAAACTCTTTACAAATGTTGGGCCAAACACATCTATGTGCAACATTTGTAATGGTTGGCTGATTGAACTGACTATTTTAGTCTTACAAGAAGCTCGGTGTTGCTTTCCCTTTTGACAAGCAACACATGTTTGATTAATTTCAAAAAGTTTTAAAGGTAAACCTCTTACAAGGTTTCCCCTACTATTTATTCATTGTTTTGAAATTTACATGTCCAAGCCTCTTATGCCAAAGATTAGATTCATCTGGTGTGGATTTTGCAAAGAGACAAGTAAGACCTCCTTGAGGAATAACATTTTTTAAATCAACATTGTACATGTTATCCTTTCTAGGAACTTTAAGCAAAACATGACTTTCATCAGTTAACTAAAATATAGAGACAGAACAACACATTCAGTATCAGTAAAAAGAACACTATTCTTCTTGTCACACATTTGTGAGACACTGAAGAGGTTAAACTTTAGTTCCTTTACAAAATACACATCTTCAAAATCCAATTTATCAGTTCTTATTTTACCTTTCCCAGTAATTTTCCCTCTTTTAGAATTATCTCCAAAGGCAATAAATCCTCCATCAATTTCTTTATAATCTGTAAGATAGGATATGTTTCCTGTCATGTGCCTAGAGCATCCACTGTCAATCATTCCTTTATCCTTCAAATCTTGTTGTAGATTGCCCTGCACATAATGGTAGGAAAATTAGTTTCGTTTGGGGACCCAAGCCATTACTGACTTGGATCTGCCTTGTGCATCAATATAGTCAAATCTTTTAAAGGACATTGATGCACCATTGTTTCTGGAGACATGGTCTAAAACTTTGTGCATCAATATAGTTAAATCTTTTAAAGGACATTAATGAACCATTATTTCTGGAGACGTGGACTAAAACTTTGTTCTTTTGGCCTAGCAGTATCAACCCTTGTTCCCTTAACAGTATTAAACTTTTTAGTGAAATTACTGTTATTAGCTGCTGTTATTTTGTTAAAAGGCCTTCTACCAATTGAATATGCATTATTAATAACATTTTTCATAGGTCTTGCATTATCCACTGTTGTTCATGGTTGAACAATATAAATTGGTCTAACATAATTAAGTGAAATTGGGCCAGACCTAGTTAAGACTGTTCTTGGAACCATGTTCCTTTTTGGACTGGGGTGAGTTAATTTAGAAAAATTATGTTTATTCACCCTTTGAACATTGGTCCAAACTGGTTTTTTAAATCTTCCATTATTATACCAGTTATTGCAATCATTCTTCAAATAATTAAAACTACCACACACATGACAAGCTTTGTTAAACATCTTAAAATCACTCCCTAATTTTTGAGAAATCTATTGGTTCTAATTTCTCTTGTTCCCTCTAGGACTAGGTGTGTTTTGCCTATATTTATCAACAGATGTTTTCCTTAGAGATTTTACTTGCTCAGTAGACTTAACAAAGTTTATCTTAGCAAAACTAGGTTTATTAAACATCTTAACTATTTTAACCTTAGGCACATTTTATTCATCACTATCAGATACCTAATCCTCAATAATTGGTGCTCCATTTTCTTTCCTAGAAGTCTCAGGTTCATTAGTCTTAACAGTAGGATTTTCAACTACATACTCACTAACAAACTCATTCACATCAATAAAATTATCTAGACTAGGATAAACTAAATTAGATTTTGGCGGCATAAAATTCCTAGTATAAGGAGGTGGGACAGCATTATACCCTAATCTTGTTTTACACTAATCCATTATCTGTCTGTCTAGAAGTTTTCTTAGGTTTTTTGATGAATTTTCAAATTTTTGTACTGTAAGTTAAACCTCATCTTTTTCTTTTGTAGCCAACTATAACTTCCTTTTAAGCTTTGTAATATCTAAATCTCTTAAATATATTTTATGTTTTAAGAGTTTTATATCTTCCTCATACACATACTCATTTTTCTTGAAGACTAACTGTCTAGCTTCTATAGATTCTAAACCAGTTTTATAAGAGAAAACACTTATCCTAACTATTCTTAAGTCTTTAACTAATTGTTCATTTTGTTCTTTTAGATCTTTTATAAATTCTAAAAAAGATGAACAACAATTTGAGTCATTAGATACCTCAGAGTTTGTAGAAGAACTTGAACTTCTTGAAGAATAAGCCATGAGAGCAAAATTGGTTCTTCTACTTGATCACTCCAATCATAGCCAAAGCCATCACATTGAGACACTAAGGCATTTGAAGTAGTTTCCTCAACTGGTACAGTCCTTCTGGTAGGCTCCCAATTCCTGTTGTCTTGATTCCTGGGTACCCTGCACTCTCTTGCAAAGTATCCCATTTTGTGGCAGTTGAAACACTCTACCTTGGACTTGTCAAACCCAATTTTTTCTTTGTTG
>BQNB010144091.1:0-14307 GCA_026074375.1 Tanacetum coccineum
TGGGTTATTCTACTTAAGCATCAAGTTTGTTATACTGAGTTTTCTCCGTCAGTAGTCATTACAAAGAGCCAACAGAATAAGAGATTCAAGAGTTGGTTAACATATTAGTTTTAGGGGAAGCATATGATAAAGTGTTTAACCATTTGGATATGTTACATGCACCACCTGAGGGGAAGGTTTTGATTATTACTACTGCTAAGTCATTATTACTACTGCTAGTTTAAGTTTCTAATGCTTGAATTCATTATTCTTATTATGCGTTATGGAGGGTAATTTGAGACATTGGAAAGCTTGGATTAGAAGTGTGATATATGGTTGGTAGTTGTAAAGATCAAAGTTGCATATGTTCACAAGCCCCCTATTGGATTATGACAAAAAGGGAAAGATGTTACAAAGATGATATGATTTGAAACTTATTATGTGTGGTGGCATGGCATGGAACAAGATGTTGAAGACTTCATTATGTTGAAGAAGTTTCAACAAGTTCAAAGGAAATCTTAAGTTAAGGGGAAGATTGTTTTATTCATGGAAGATAAGATTTGAAGATGGAAGATGGCTTAAAGAATTAAGCTACGAATGGAATCATCTGTAATCAGTTTAAAGTTGGTTTTGGTCATCGTCAAATTGTGAGAAGATGTTGGGAATTATTGATTTGAGCTAAAAGAACTTTCTTAAAGATAAAGAATGAAACAAAAGGATCAAATCGACATATGAAATTCTATCAAATGAATGGCGGATTCTAAAAGATTTGCTTAAAAAGATAATGATCGAAAGATTAGGACAAGATTTAGTTTCCTAATAACATTAAGATGCCCTTTTAAAGTCTTATGGACTCTCTATATAAAGAGATCCCTAGACATTGTTTTAAGGTGTGATTGTGTGTGCACCCAAAACGTGTGTGTGTATTCTATAGGTGTGATGTAGATGTCTATGTGTGGTTTAGCCTCAAGGTCAAAGTATCTTTGACCCTATTACAGTTAGGTAACCATTCTATATTGATCAAATAGAAATGGGGCTTGTATGAATGTAAACCTTGTCAATAACATTGTTTCTTATTTATATTCTGCTGTGCATCTACAAACTTTGTTATTATAGATCCTAGGAGCTTAAAACGATTCTCCACAGTTTTGCTAGGAAAGTTATCATCGATTTCATCGTTGTCACTTGTCTATCATTTCAATCGAGATAATGTCGCGGCAATATTTTCTGTACTTTTTTGTCTTTTATTTCGATATTAAATTCTTGCAATAATAATATCCAATGTATGAGATGTGGTTTAGCATCTTGCTTTATGAAGAGATGTCTTAAAGCGAAGTGATCAGTGTAGACAATAGTTTTTGATAATATTAGATATGGTCGGAATTTATCGAATGCAAAGACTACAGCCCTAAGTTCTTTTTCTGTAACCATATACTTTTGCTGAGCTGCATTGAGAGTTTTGCTTACGAAATAGATGGGGTGAAAGTGTTTTCCTTCTGTTTGACATAAAACTGCTCCAACTGCGAATTTGCTAGCGTCACACATTAGCTCAAATGGAAGATTTCAATTCAGGCTCATGATTACAGGAGTGCATGTAAGTTTTTCTTTTAACGAATTAAATGCTTTGTGACATTCATCATTGAACTCGAATGGAGTATCTTTTTCAAGCAACTTGGTTAAAGGACGAGCAATTTTTGAGAAGTCTTTAATGAAACGTCGGTAGAAACCGGCATATTCTAAAAAACTTCTAATGCCTTTAACATTAATGGTGGTAGAAGCTTAGAGATTACGTCGATTTTAGCTTTGTCAACTTCAAGGCTTGCTCCAGACACTTTGTGTCCAAGAACTATTCCTTCTTTAACCATAAAGTGATATTTTTTCTCAATTAAGGACAAAATTTGCATCCTTACAACGTTGAAGCATTTTATCGAGATTGTTTGGACAATTATCGAAGGAGTTTCCAAAGACAGAGACGTCGGCTATGAATACTTCTACAAGTTCTTTGATCATGTCATGAAAGACAACCAACATGCATCTTTTCAAAGTAGCGGGAGCATTACATAAACCAAAAAAGGCAATCACCTATAAGTTGTATGTTTCCAAAGGGCATGTGAAAGTTGTTTTTTCTTGATCCATAGGATCGATTGGTATTTGGAAATATCCAGAAAAACCATCGAGGAAACAGAAATATTTATTTCATGTGAGTCTTTCTAACATTTGATCCATGAGTGGCAACGGAAAGTGATCTTCCATGGTTACTTCGTTAAGTTTACGGTAATCAATACAAACTCTCCAACCCGTAATGGTTCTTGTTGGGACAAGTTTATTTTTCTCGTTGGTGACTAATATGATACCACCTTTCTTCGGTACACAGTGGATGGGACTTTGATGTGTCGTTGTGTAGGTGTTATTTATGTATCAAGTTTTACTATTTATTTTATGCCGACTATACTTAAAAACAACACTTTAACGGGCAGTGTACCCGGTCAGATAGAGTTTCATGGAAAGTAGGGTGTCGATCACTAGAAGCGAGAGCGTTAATATCTAATCTATCAGTATTTTAGTTATCTAAGTTAAACCTATAACTAGTGCAAAAGGGGGGTTTTAGCCTAAGAGACTGGCACGGTTTTGTGTATCTAACCTAAGGTTTTGATGACAAGTAAAGCAATAAACACACACAAGAAGACAAGAAAACGATAGAGAAGCGGTCGAGAACTAATGTAAGGAAAACGTATCAACCATGAATAATCCGATAAAATGCAGGTTTGTTTATTTAGTGCAATGATTGTCTTATCTCGAAGGGCATATCATTCCTAGACTAAGGCGGTACTTCTTCTTAAGACCTAGACACGCTAATTCTGTCACAATTAGACGCATCCGCATAAAGCTTCATTATGTTGATTATAATCTATCTTAGGATCTAAGTAATGGTGCTCTTACTAAACCTTAGCTCATCGAGACTTTACCTACTTACTGCTTAACGAATCTTTATATACTAGTAGTCCATTGTCCGAGTCCTTACCAATGGAATAAGAACGTACTCGTTGATCCTAGGTCCACATGCTACTCTAATCTAAGGCTCACTATTTCTAAAGGCATAGATAGGTCAATATTTGTAAATCTTAAATTCTAGATATAAAAATTGCAAATTGGAGGAGCTATCACGACTCTTAGCCTACGCCCAAACAACACCGAAGTTGCAGCAATTAATATGTAGGACAGACCAGTTCAATGATAGGTCGCATATTAACACGTAAACAATATAAATTAATAAACATTAACAACAATCCCAAGACGATAAATTAAGCAAATCGAGATAACCAAACCAAACATTAGATCTTCATAAATATGGCTAATACCTAAAGGTACTAGCCGATAGTCATTATAACAAATACAACGTTGAATCTGAACATTAAAGTAAAGAAACCTCGATCGAACGCGTATTCGGTTGTGCGAAGATTACAAGAGTTTTCCTATGATCTTGAGGCTCTTTTTTGACCTTTTATTCTCTTTTGATCGTCTCTTGGTCGGCTTGGTAGTTTAGGGATTCACTTGCATGCCTAAAATTGAGTTTAGGATCGTCTATTTAATAGTTGTCTGAATCACACGATACGCTATCCATCCAGTGAGATACGACGATTAGGGATTTATGATAATAAGACCAATTTTGATAACTTTCTAGAATATTTTTATTACTATATTTGTGAATATGGCTTTAGGGTTACCTGGATACGGCGTATTGTCTTTATTGTCTTCGTGGTTTCTTGTGAAGTGTGGAAGATACGCCGTATATCTTCTTATGATACGGTGTAGTGGGTTAATCCATCTTGTTCTTCTTTGTTGACCAAAGTATTGTATACGGCGTATCGTTGATGTGGATACTGCGTATTCTTCAAAGTCAGGCAATAGTCTTTTGATTCGTCTAAAGATCTGGGAATACGTTGTAAGGTTCTAGAATAAAAACGGTGTATTAAGAGCTGTCAGATCAGTAGACTTTCTCGAACTCTTCGTTTAAGCTCCAAAATGCGTGCCTTTTGCTAACTTTCACCAATTACTCCATAATTACTGCAATTCTCAAATATAAATGATTAAGTAACAATTCTTTGCAATAACTATACAAAATGGGTTAATAACATGGGATAAATGATGCTATAAAATAGATGTTATTTGATGTCATCAAATATCCCCCACTTGAATCCTACTTGTCCTCAAGTAGCCTTTAGAAGTTTATAAAAATGTATCCCTAAGGATATTTTCCGTTAAAGCATTCATTCGATCTATTACAAGTACACAACCAAACACCTCACGAAATAAGAAGATGAAAACACTCAAATCACTCAACTAATCTATGTGGTAACATGTAACTAATTCGCTCAATTGCTCGGTCGTGACGAGTATTCTATCATAAGCTTGGCAAGGATACACATCTCCACCGCTAAAGCTAAGGAGTAACAAGTTTATAAAGGTAAATATGGGTTTTTGTATGGAAAGGCGTACGGTTGATCATTCTACAATCTTTCACCAGAAGTACCACTCCAACAAGGCAGCTGAAGCACACATACACACCCGAAACGCCGGGATAGACATGAGTGTTCGATCACATCCCCATTCGAATTTAACCAACGGTTAGGATGAAGAATGATATAGGGTAGGAACCTTCTAACTTTCACCAAAAGTCGTAAACCAACAAGGTACAAGACATGCATACATGGCCGGAACGCCGGAATAGACATGCATGTTCGTATGGCTCCTCATTCGCGTAAAACCAGAGGTTAATCATTAGGTGAGAGGGAAGTAAATTGTTGTTAAATAAAAATCAAGAAACAAATAGATTAAGGCTTAAAGTACAAGTTGCTAGACACTTATTTTCCCGACTGTTATTATGACAAAGACATAACTATTTACAACATCTTGATCATAGATCAAAAACAACAACCTAAGTTGGCGTTCCCATAACGGTCAACTCCCCCAATCATCCTAAAACTTTACATACTTTACAAGGTAAGTGGCGATATCTTCCACTTTGTACAATACTCTACATCGTTGATTTTTGTCGAAGTATCAACGAATAATCGATCCTTCGTATAATTCCTTCGGTAATGCTCTTTCGCAAAACGATTATCTTCAAACTTTTTTTTACTAACTAAACTTCAAATCTCGGTGTAGTTTCACCATCTTCACGATCATAATAATTCTGGATAATTCCTTCGGTAATTTCTTCGTTCTTCGAATTCACCATTAATTGTGAATGTAGTAAAATCACATAAGCTTTGACTACTAGTATACATTCCCATTTGCAATGTGCAAATTTCCAATCTCACCAAAGATAGAAAATAACACAAGACTTAGGAAATACAGACTTTACACTTTAAGCAACTAGCAACTGTAAATTAAACTTAATCTAACAAGGTGGGTTAAGGTGTAAGGGTGTAACGAAACAAATAATTGGTGTAAATTCCTAAAGGATTGGCTCTACGGGTTGTTCTAGTGGATCATCACTCTAAAGATGAGAGTGAAAGGGTTTAAACTGGAGGTTAACTAACCGGTGTAGTTAGTTAATAAACAACATGTATAGGCGATTTGGTTGTAATCCTAAGATTTACCAATTTAAACAAGTTACTCCAATTAAATCCATAATACTCATTATTGGGTAAACATTTGGAAACGGAAAGGTTAAATCCTCACAATATCTATCAAGGGTTATTGTGTGCGGGTTATGTAACATGTAATTTTATAAAAGTATGCTTGAAAAAAAATTAAATTTGACCGTAATTTAAGCATTTTAGATAATTTAAGCATTTTAGTGTGAAAATTTAGGACAAGTAAACCTTGAATTATACAACGTCCTCGTTGTATATGTAAAACATTAAATACGGAAATTTAAAAAAAGTATTAGAATGTGTATTTGCTCGGTAGATTATCTAGTTGCGGTTTTTGAGCAAGATGTGTGT
Source organism: Tanacetum coccineum (assembly GCA_026074375.1). Taxonomy (NCBI): domain Eukaryota; kingdom Viridiplantae; phylum Streptophyta; class Magnoliopsida; order Asterales; family Asteraceae; genus Tanacetum; species Tanacetum coccineum. The sequence goes on from BQNB010144091.1 coordinate 5,931, forward strand.
TGAACAGACGTCTTGAGGTTTCAAGATCCACCACTTCAGGATTTCCTGATTTGTTAATTCTCCATCAATATTATCGATATTTCCGATCAGAGGTTCCTGTGTAAAATATAGGAAAAACAGGTGCATTCCTATCTTGGTATCTACAGTTAATTTAAACTAAACTAAAACAAATTAAATACGGGTCAGACTATGGATACGACGTATCAAGTAGATGAATACGGCGTATTCACAGAACTGACAATAATGTTTTTAAAGTGCATGAAAAACAAAGAATGATAACGTCCAGACATTCAATACGCCGTATGGTATGGGGCAGATATGCCGTATTGAAGTCTGGGAAGACAAACTCGATAACAAAATTAAATAACATTTCGGGTTGTCTCCCGGGAAGCACTTTTGTTTACAGCGAAGTCTTTAAGTTAGACTTTTCTTCAGTTTCCTTTTTATTCCAACTCTCATGCCACGCCTGTATGCCCGCGTGTTGAGCATATTCATTGACGGAACTTCGGATAAAGTCGGGTCCTAGATTCAAAATTCCTTTGTAGAACCCCTTAAGCTTTTGGTATGCATGTGAGATTCCGTTTATCTTATCTTTCTCACTTACCTTCAGTAACGGTGGTATCTTGTTGCATTGTTCATTAGTGTGGTGTTTAAACTTTGGATGTGATCGCACCATTTGGTAAGTTACTTCATTATCACCATTGTAAAGGGTAACAATCCCTTCAAACCATTTTGTTTTAATCCCAACTTCTCTCAAGAATGGTTCGCCAAAAAATAATATCACAATATTTCAATTATAACGATAATCTTACATATCCTCCAAACTGCAAAAGTTCAGTATTAACGAAAAGTTCCAATAAAGATAGGCACATTCATTAAGGCTCCTACAACATTATTCCCTTTGTACACCATCTTATTTTTCATTATTGAATTATAAAATTTTCTTGACATTATGTTGACATACAATAATAGGGAAAAATTAGGGTGAGTAAATTCAAATCCTATCATGCATGAAAACTTTATGTTGTGAGTATAATCTATATGGATCTTCTTATCATCATCACAATAACTAGGGTAATCATCAATCCAATATCAAGATCTTCATCCATAGTTTCTAAATTCCTCAATTACCACACTTTCATCATGGTGGGCATTATTTTCTCTTTGATTTTTAAGTTCAAATGGTTAATTAGTATCATTTTAATTTAATTGTAATCTTCGAGAAAGGGTCTAATGATCTTTTTAACACCAAGTCTATCATAAGCCTTGCTTTAAATCAAGGCTCCATTCTTTTCTCAAACTTAGCATATAGACCCTCTTTATTTATATACTAGTAGGTTTACACTTTTTGAAATCAACTATTTTTCTTCCCCAACCCTTAAAGTAATCTTTCTTTTGTAAACATCAATCTTAGCACAGGCGGTAGACAAAAATGGTCTTCCGAGGATCAAGGGTACTTTGACATCCTTGGGCATATCAAGAATTATAAAGTCTATTGGGAAAGTAAATTTACCAATTCCTACTAGTACGTTTTCAGATATTCCTTTTGGATTATTTCACAGTCTATCTGCAATTCCCACTGTCAACCTGTGTGGAGCTAATTCGCTTAATCCTAAGTTAAAGGTAGGTCAGAGAGAGCATACATTAACGCTAGCTCCTAAGTCAACAAGGGCGTTGTCAAAACAGAAATCATTAATAAATCAAGGTAAAGTGAAACATCCTGGGTCTTTCTCCTTTCGGGGTATGGCGTTGTTGATATGTGAAGCTCCATAAGCTTCTATGAATTTTGGTCTATAATCCCCCTCTTCTTTACAGTAATGATTATCCAAACGACTTGGAAAAGGAACTGTCGTTTGTCTTGACTTATATAACAATGTACTGTTCTGTCCAGTGGATACGGTGTATTGTTGATCCAATCGGCGTATCGAGTTTGAATCAGCTTTAATAGTGGTTGAAATCGACTTGACTTGGTCTCTCGGGTTTGTTTCAGTTAAGATTGGTAGGCTTCCAAATCCTCTCTCCTGTAGTACCTTGCTCATTTGCCTGATTTGTATTTCTAAAGTTTTGATCGATGCTCCTTGGTTCCTTATGGCAGCATCTGTCAAAGCTAGGATTTCTTTGATCAAGTTAAAGTTTTCTTCGTGTCTTTTTGCTTATTCACTCATGAATTTGATCAGGGTTTCTTCCATAGATTTCCTTCGTTCTTAGAAAAGGATTGGCGTTGTTCCTTTGATAGTACCCTGGAGCAGTTGCTTCTACTATCCCCACCTTGAAAGGTTCACCAAATTTATACATGTATTAGCTTTTCTAGGGTTTTCCCTTTTTCTTTTTGTGGGCCAATCCTTGGTGTAATGGGGTCTTTGCATTGCTCACATCCAACTGAGCAGCGTAAACTTTTTCATTTACTTTCTTGATCTCTCTTCCAAGATTGTTTAATTGTGCTTGTATCGCAGCTAATCCGTCAGAAGTCTCAGTACTTCTTCCTCTTGATGTTTCATTGTGCCATTTTTGAGAGTATTCAGCCATTTCTTAGATGGTTGTTTTGGAATCTGCAGCAGTTTTAGTCAGAACGGAACCTCTTGAGTCAAGAATATGTCGTGTTGGAACATCTAAACCATTATAGAACAAAATCACATCCTACGTATCAGTCAAATAGTGTCGAGGATGCTTCATCAAGAGTTTCTTAAAGCACTCCCATGCTTGATAAAGGGTTTCATCTGGCTCTTGCTGAAAGTTGTTGATTTCCTCTATTTTCTTCGTAGTTCGACCAGGTGGGCAGTATTTGTTCAAAAACTTAGTTTTAAGATCTTCCTAAGTTTTGATTGAACCAGTTGGTTCATTTCTTAGCCAACGGCTTGCGGCTCCAGTTAAGGATATAGGGAAGACTCAGAGCATTAGTTGATCCATAGTGATGATTTGGAACATGGAATAAGTCAACTATTTCGAGAACTTTCTCAATGTGTTCATTAGCATCTTCATTATCCGAACCGCTAAATGTGTTTTCTCGAAGCTCCTTAAGAAATTGTCCTTTTAGTTCAAATTGATCTTTGTTATCAATTTTAGGCCTAGCGACTCCCGATCCATAGTCCGTTCGGGTCTTGCTCATGTATTGCTCCATTGTTTCCGCCATTGCTTCTTCTTCTTCTTCCTCTGAGTATTCTTTGTCAGAAAGTAGATTGAAATCCGGAGATCTCAATTCGTCAAGGCTAAGTGACTAGGAGTGTTTCTTTGATGATCAAAATTCTCGTTCAGGATCTTTGTAGGGTGTGTATAGTTTGTTCGTTGAACTTCTTGTCATGCACTACCTGAAACAAGGGATAAACAATCAGTAGGATTTGTTCCGAAGGAAGGTAGAAATTTTTTTGCACGAAAATCAATTATCTTAGTTTTTGTCCCAGACGATCGATACGCCGTATCCAATGGAAGTGGATACGTCGTATTAATCTGTTGAGATGAATACGCTGTATTAGACAGAGAACTGGATACGCCGTATTCAGTGGGATAGGATACGCCGTATTCAACTGTCGACCAGAACAGTGTATTCAAAAAAAAATAATAAATAGCAAAAAATTAAACACTCAAATATACAAGCAAACAATTAAAGATAAATATACAAATATTACAGAATATACAATAAATATACACAAATCTAAATTACACTAATCCTAAGGGTCAGATCTAATCTAATGTTAAAAACCAAAATATCACAATAAAAATCAAGATTAATTTTAATTCCCCGACAACGGCGCCAAAAACTTGATGTGTTGTAGTATAGGGTTGTTTTTTATATGATTCAAGTTTTAAATTTATATTTTGCCGACTCAACAAAAACAACACGTTAACGGGCAGTGTACCCGATCGGTAGTAGTTTCGTGGTAAGTAGGGTGTCGATCACTGAAAGCGAGGTTAAATCTAATTCAATTAATTAATTATCTTGGTTATCTAAATCTGTAATTCTATTCTAATCTATGTTAAACTATGTCAGTCTAATCTAATTCTAATCAGAAAAGGGGTATTTTCAGCCTGAGAGACTGGCACGGTTTGGTTGGTGACTACAATCAATTCAAGATACCGTTTTACACCCACGCAAGCTAATTAACAAAAGATAAAAGAGCGGTCGAACCTTATATAAGAAAAACTGTATTAACCATTATTAATCGATTAGAACTTGTTTGTTTATTAAGTGCAATGATTTCTTCTCTCGAGGTGCTTAGCATATCTGTCTTAAGACTTAGGCGATACACTCATCCTAGACCTAGGACACGTTAATTATGTCATATGAAAGGCATCCACATAAAGCATCCTTATTGCTGAGTATAATCTTATCTTAGGGATTAAAGCAATGGTGATCTTGTTAAACCCTAGCTCATAGAGACTTTACCCACTTACCGCTTAAATCGACAACTATACACTAGTAGTCATTTGTCCAACTATCCAATGGATTAGAACGTTATTTTTTGAGATTATCTAGGGTTACCTGCTAGTCATACATTGATCTATAAACCATTGACATATCCAATTATCTAGTTAAGCCGAAGCGTATCCTAGACAACCGACTTAGAAGGACAATATTTATGTAACTATTATTTTAGGTGTATAAATTAATAGTAAGGAGAGCTATCCGGACTCTTGATCTGCTTGGTCCTCTAGCTAGATCCAGTTGAAATGATAGGTTCGCATAACAAAAGCGCGTAAAACAAGTATAGATTGATAAACATAATACAAGAATACACGATAAATTAAGAAATTGATATAAACAAATACCAAACATTCAAATCTTCATAATAATGGCTAATACCCGAAGGTATTAGCTTCAAATGTCATAATAAATACAAGAGTAATAATTTAGCCAAGGTAAACTAACTGAGTTAACGAATGATACCAAAAACTAAAACGATTACAAAAGTATATGGAATTACACGATGTCTCCTATGGAATTGAATACGTTGCTCGACCTAAATCGACTTTTGTGGTTTAGGTATCGAGAATTAATTTAGCACACTTAAAACTCGTTTTTGAGTTTTCTATTTATAATGTCTGGAAGTTGGTTCAATACGGCGTATCCAATGGGTTAGATACGGCATATTGGGGATTTCTTGGAGTAGGGGACCACGGTTGTATCTCTAGAATTTTTTATATTGATTTCTATCTTAAATAAGGCGTATTGAGTCTTGGATTCGGCGTATTGATCTTAATCTTCTAATGTCTTTTGGTGAGTACGGGGCACGGATACGCCGTATCTTTCTTGATGGATAAGGCGTTTTGTGATACCTCATGTTGATGATCATGTAGAATGAATAAAATTTAAAGGATTTCTTTACTGATGAAAAGACTTATTGGATCTATTTTTGAATATTAAAGTTTATAAGGGTCTTTGGAGATATAAATATGATGTGTCGTTGTGTGGTGTATATTTTATTGTTTCAAGTTTTAAATTTATATTTTGCTGACTCAACCAAAAAACAACACTTTAACGGGCAGTGTACCCGATCGTTAGTAGTTTTGTGGTAAGTATGGTGTCGATCACTGAGAGCGAGGTTAAATCTATTAATTTAATTAATATCTTGGTTATCTAATCTATGTTAATTCTATTCTAATCCTATGTTAAGTCTATGTCAGTCTAAATCATAATTCTAATGAGAAAATGGGGTTTTCTGCTAAGAGTTAGGAACGGTTTGTTGGTGACTACAATCAATTCAAGACACTGTTACCCACGCAAGCTAATAGACAAAAGATAAAAGAGTTAGGTACGTCCTTATATAAGAAAACTGTATTAACCATTATTAATCCGATTAGAACGTTGTTTGTTTATTAAGTGCAATGATTTCTTCTCTCGATGTGGCATATCATTCTTAAGACTTAGGAGTTACATCATCCTAAGACCTTAGAACTAGTTAATTTCTGTCACATTAAGCATCCCACATAAAGATTCCTTTATTTGCTGTTTTAACCTATTTGGGATTAAAGCAATGGTTATCTTGTTAAACCTTAGCTCATCGTGGACTTTACCCACTTACCGCTCTAATGGGCAATTATACACTAGTAGTCCATAGTCCAGCTATCCAATGGAATTAGTATGTATTTGCTTGAATTATCTTGGTCACCTGCTAGTCAACAAGATCAATTTACCCATTGGCAATATCTAATTAACTAGTTAAGTCCGAAACGTATCTAGACACAGATCTTAGAGGACAATACTGTGTGATATTATGTCTAGATGTATAAATTACTATATGGAGAGCTATCCTGAACTCTAGATTGGGTTGGGGGGGGTCACTTTGCTAGATCCACGTGAATGATAGTCGCCATACAATAGCGCGTAAAAAGTATAAATCTGTATAAACTAAACAAGCATACAACGATAAATCAAAGAAGTCGATATAAATAATACGATACATTCAGATCTTCAATAATAATGGCTAATACCCGAAGGTATTAGCCTTCAAATGTCATAATAAATACAAGAGAAATAATTTAGCCAAGGTATTTATACGTGCTACATAGGCGAATTATACGTAGTTCCTTGTTAAGGCGATTTATACGTTTGTTCCATAGGCGATTTATACGTATAAATACGTATTGTTACCACGGGCGATTTATACGTATTGTTACCACGGGCGATTTATACGTTTGTTCCATAGGCGATTTATACGTGTAGGTTGTGAAGATTTATACAAGTCCCGTTAACACAGGCAATTTATACGTAACTTTGCATAGGCGATTTATACGTATTGTTACTATAGGCGATTTATACAAGTCCCTTTACAACAGGCGATTTATATGTATAGTTTGTTAAGGCGATTTATACAAGTCTCTTTACTACAGGCGGTTTATACACACTCATTTGCAAGGGCGATTTATACGTGGTTTCTTTCTAAGGGCGAATTATACATATTTATTTCCTTAAGGAGATTTATACATAATTTGCTTTGGTGAATTATACGCTTTGCTTGGGTGATCTATACACATTTATTAGGTGAATTATACGGTTGTTCTTTGATTTGTAAAATCTCGTGAAAACTTGATTTCCTGGTTTTATCAAGAATTGTAAAATCTCGTATATTCCAAAAGACTCAACTTCATTAATCAATACTTGATTTAGTCCTTTTTACTACATATATAAATATATAATAAATATATAAATATATAACAAAGAGGATAATATCAATGATAGTAGTATAGTATTACTGGAAGTATCGGTTTCTCACTTCGTTATCCACAAAGTTTAAAACCGGACCCGGGTCGTTCTTCCCGACGAGGCGTGAATGGAAAATCGAGTCGAGGTTTGGGGATCATGCTTGAATGATCAAAGATTTCATTATTTTATTTATTTCTACAATTAAAATGCAAAAACGAATAAATTAAACCTAAAAACGTAAGCTAGAAAGGATTTAAACTCAAAACCGATAACGGGATCGTAAAAACGCGACTTAAAAACCTAATTTATCAAATTTTAAACCTAAAGTGAATTTTTTACTTTTAATAAGCTATAAGTGACTAAAAAGAAAGAATAAAAAAACTAGATCAAAAACGAAAGTGTTTAAGGCTAAAAACGCAAAGAAAACGAGAACGGGATTTGATCTCGTTCTTTAAAAAACGAACTTTTGCAAAAATGACCCTACGAAAGTTTTTCTATTTTTCCTAAGTGCATACTGATAAAATAAAATTTTCTAAAAAAGAAAATTATTTTTTTGATTTTTATTTAATTTATTATAATTAAAAAACAGTTTTAAAGAAAATTAATCATTAAAAATACTAAACTAAATTAATAAAATCTGGAAAAATTAAGAAAAATACTTTATAACATGAAGATCCTAGGAAAATTGCTAACTAAAACCTACAGCTTATAAATAAGCCAGGAATAAGCCCAAAAGGGCTGAATGCTTAATGGGCTTGTTAACCCTTAAATAATTAATTAAGCAATCCTCTACCGGATGAGCTAATGTAGCACAGCGGTAGAGGTGTGTGATATAAAGGTTTAGATGGGTTGAGGTCAGGGGTTCGAGCCCTGCTCACCCCTTACTTCCCCATCTTGCCTTTTCATTTTTTTACAAACTTATTAAACACATAAAGGTGAACATTTTTTAAAACTACAACTATTTTTGAAACTTAACAAATAAGCTGAAAATTAAGCACAAGGATGGCAGAACACACTTTTTAACTAAGGACACTTATAAGCAAACTGTTAAGGCCACTAAAGCAAAAATAAGCTAAGGAAATTAGGAAATGAGCAATGACAGGTTAACTACAATACTAAATAAGCTAGAATAAATAAAAAATAGCCTCAAAGAAATAAGCAAATAAGCAGATAAGGTAAGCAAATCAAAGGCAGACTGCTACTATAAACCTAAGTCCTAATGGGAAAAAGCTAACTGAT
>BQNB010144092.1:2152-13381 GCA_026074375.1 Tanacetum coccineum
TATAAATTTATTTATATCAACCATGCATGATGCGCGAAAAATAAATGAATGAGTAAATAAACGAATGAATGAATGAATAACCATCGAATGCAGTGCCGCGAAATGGAATGCAATATAATTATAGTAATATTAGTTATACTTAGTATTTAATTACATAGTACATATACATATTACGTATACGTAAGATTACGTAAAGCACATATAATCACGTAAGGATCACATACTGGTTATAGACCAGACCTAGTTATACTACCTGGTTCTCTATAACCTTGGCTCTCGATACCAATCTGTCACACTCCCAAATAGAGTCCCGTCAGAATAAGCGTCCGGGGGCGTGACATTCATGATTATCTCTAAGTACAAAGCATAAAGAACGACCTCTAAAGGTACGTTTTGAAAATAAACACAGTTGCATTAATTAAAAATATTAATAAGTTTTACATCGATCAATTCAAATGATTCAAGAGTTAAAATACGGAAGCTTAAATGAGCTTCAACAACGGTATTTAAAAACATAGATAAATTCTTGATGACCGGTCCAGGAAAAAGACTTCACTTAATTCAAGCAACGACATCCAAGCTAAGCACCTGAGAAAAACATGCTTAAAACATCAACATAAAGTTGGTGAATTCGTAGGTTTAATTTAAATATTATCTGTGTGGACCACAAGGTTCAAAACGTATGTGACAGTTTTAAGAGATACAACTTCACATAAAGAGGCATTTACGTTGCACTAAGCTTATGACACCGAAGCTAATGGGGAAATAGCATGTGCATTGCCAAATAAAGTTTCCCTGGTAGGTGTCTCACCAAGACACCCAATCTAGTTTTGACGTGATATACATCCGTTGGCCTGTACAATCTGTCGTACCTGACCAGTAAGGAATACCAAACCCGGATGGGGATTATTAGTCCCAATAGATCTATTTGGTCACTCGCGCTTACTTAACCAGCCAGTCGGTTAAAGGTAATTAACGGTTCGTGATAATTCGGGCAGTAGTGGTCTAACGCTACATAGGCAACATGTAAATTGGGAAAAATCTCACGTATAATACTTGTGTCCATTTATAAAATCAAGCAATGTTTCTCACCCCAAAGTTATAAAACATTAATTCAAAACGAGTAAAAAGTGGGGCTATGAACTCATCTTAAGCAAATGGTGAGATATAATACACGGATATAATAAAGACTTATATTCGATATGACTCTAACAGCGACCTAATAAAGACGAATTTCAGAATACGAGAAATAAATAAGAAACATCGAAGCTTAACGAAAATAGACATCCATGAGTGTTTGTGCTTTTAGTTTATATAATAAAAATGTGTTGTTATGAAAGTATAACGTTTTTAGTTACGTTACGTTATGATTCACGAAAGGTTTCTAATTTCGGAAAGTTATTATTTTTAGAAAGTTTCTATTTTTGGAAAGTTCTAAGTTTTAAGACGTTAATACCGTTGCCTAATATACGATGATTCCATGTACCCTAAATGCACTAGCAAAACCTAAACGGCACTTTCTAAGTCTGTCTCGCTAATAATACCAAAAGTTTCTATTTTTAAAAGTTTCCCGTTTTAGAAATCCAGCATTACGTTTGTGACATTTTTAAAAGTTTCTACTTTATTTACTATTGTTATTAAGCGTTTTGCCAACATTTTAAAGCTCAAAACATCCCGAAAGTGTCCGAAAAGCCATTTTCTAAATCCTTACAGCAAGCTTTTATAGTTATTTTTCCCAAAAAATGTTCCAAAATTCATTTCGCCATAACTCGGCCGTTTTAAATCTGTTTTTAGTGTTCGAGATATGAAAACTTATCTATTCGAAATGAGCTATCCAAAAACTACCTTCTCGGCTAATGAAAACATTTTTAGGTGGCCAAAAACCTTAAAACAATTTCGGATCAGCATGCTTCTATTTCGCAAACGCCTCCAAAAATCCAACCAAACTTCACAATAGTGCTTATACTATCATAAACCTATTCACTACTAAACCAACCAACAAAATCCACTCTTAATCTATCCTAATCCCATCACCATCTTTGTTGCAACACACAAGAACACTCAATCTCACCAAGACTACAATATGTATACATAAAAATGCCAACATCTTTATTATTTCTAAAAGTCCTCTTTATACTCTTTGAAAATTATAACACAAACATATGGAGTCATAGATCTTAAATAGAAACACAAGAACATAAGGAAATCAAGAAAAAATATTAGGGTTTACTTACAAAAGGTGATGAACAAGATGGTAAACACAAAACTTGGAAGAAGAATGAAGAATCTTGAAAAGCCAAATAAAAACTTAAAACCTTAACTCTTGAAATCTTGAATAACTTGAAATCAAAGAGAACCCTTCTTGGAAACACCTTAGATATGAATAAAAGTGAACTTGAAATGCTTGGATATTGCTAGAATTCAAAGTTATGAAAAGGTTTGTGTGTGTGTTTGTTACCGAGAGCTCAAGAGAGCAAGAGAGAAAGTTGGTGAATGTTTTTGTTGCTAGGAGGAAGTGAAACCCTAGGCTGTGATATGTGTATGTATTTATAGGCCAATCACTAAGGTTTTTAGGGTTTTAGGATGTGTCTTGACTCAAGTCAAGTGGCTTGAGCCACTTCTTGTGGTCCTTGTAGGTTGGACCAAACATAGAGCAAGAGGGGGGGGGGACCAAGTCATTTTTCCCTTGCCAAGGTTTAAGCCATAAGTCTTGATTTTGAATTTCAAGTCAAAGAAAGAGCACGAGTCCAAGAGGTCACATGTTTTTTTCTAGCTTAAAGTTTTGTGCATGAGAATGACATTCTTATATGGCACTATCTTACACATGCATGAGAATTTCAAAATAAGATGCTCTTGATTTAATTTAGGACTCATGGTGGTACTGTTTGGGCTTTAGGCGTTCAAATAGATCAAAAGGGGGAGGGGTGAACGAATTTTTGATGTTATAGCACGATACGAATGACAACTCGGGTTTACATGCAAAGGTGGTAAGTTTCGAGGGTTCCGTTGGATCAAAAACGCTAAAAATGTAAACTCACGCCAAAAATATAAAAATCGCAAACGTAAATATTCGTAAACCACGAAAAGACATAAAATGACTTTATTAATTATAAATTCACGTAACTAAGCCCGGTCCGACATCGGAAGGCTTCCGATAACGATTTTTTTTCAGTTTTACGCGGGACAACTTCCCAAATTAACGACAAATTAACACGTAAGTTACAAAAGTTAAAATAATGAACGAAAATGGATAAAATATTGACCTGAATTTTACGGCAAAATTACGATATCGAAGATAAAATTATGACCTGATATTGTTTGGGCTTTAGGCGTTCGAATAGATCAAAAAAGGGAGGGGTGAACAAATTTTTGATGTTATAGCACGATATGAATGACAACTCGGATTTACATGCAAAGGTGGTAAGTTTGTAGGGTCCCGTTTGATCAGAAACGCTAAAAATAGAAACTCACGCTAAAAATATAAAAATCGCAAACGTAAATATTCGTAAACCACGAAATGACATAAAATGAATTTATTAATTATAAATTCACGTAAATAAGCTCAGTCCGACATCGGAATGCTTCCGATAATGATTTTTTTTCAGTTTTACGCGGGACAAGTTCTCGGATTAACGGCAAATTAACACGTAACTTATAAAAGTTAAAATAATGAACGGAAATGGATAAAATATTGACCTGAATTTTACTGAAATGGTGAGCAAATAATTCCACGGAGATAATAACGATATCGAACGACTCTAACCGTGACCTAATTAAAAGGCGCGCTTCAAAAGAGAGAAATAAATACGAAACATTGAATAAGACGCTTAACGAAAATAGACATCCATGAGTGTTTGTGAATTTAGTTTATATAATAAAGCCGCGTTGTTATGAAAGTATAAGATTTATAGTTACGTTATGTTATGATTCACGAGAGGTTTCTAATTCCAGAAAGTTATTATTTTTAGAAAGTTTCTATTTTTGGAAAGTTTTAAATTTTGGGACGTTATTACCGTCCCCTAATATACGATGATTCCATGTACCCTAAATGCACTAGCTAAACCTAAACGCCACTTTCTAATTCTGTCTCGCTAATAATACCAAAAGTTTCCATTTTCATAAGTTTCCCGTTTTAGAAGTCCGACATTACGTTTGTGACAATTTTAAAAGTTCCTAATTTATCTACTATTGTTATTATGCGTTTCTTCAACATTTTAAAGCTCAAAACATCCCGAAAGTGTCCGAAAAGCCATTTTTTAAATCCTTACAGCAAGCTTTTATAGTTATTTTTCCCAACAATGTTCCAAAATTCATTTCGCCCAAACTCGGCCGTTTTAAATCCGTTTTTAGTGTTTGAGATATGAAAACTTATCTATTCAAAATGAGCTATCCAAAAACTACCTTCTAGGCTATTGAAAACATTTTTAGGTGGCCGAAAACCTCAAAACAATTTCAGATCAGCAAGCTTTTATTTCGCAAACGCCTCCAAAAATCTAACCAAACTTCACAATAGTGTTTATACTATCTTAAACACATTCACTACTAAACCAACCAACAAAATCCACTCTTAATCTATCCTAATCTCATCACCATCTTTGTTGCAACACACAAGAATACACAATCTCACCAAGACTACAATATGTATACATAAAAATGCCAACATTTTTATTATTTATAAAGGTACTGTTTATACTCTTTGAAAATTATAACACAAACATTTGAAGTCATAGATCTTAAATAGAAACGCAAGAACATACGGAAATCAAGAAAAAAGATTAGGGTTTACTTACAAAAGGTGATGAACAAGATGGTAAACACGAAACTTAGAAGAAGAATGAAGAATCTTGAAAACCCAAATAAAAACTCAAAACCCTAACTCTTGAAATCTTGAATAACTTGAAATCAAAGAGAACCCTTTTTGGAAACACCTTAGATATGAATAAAAGTGAACTTGGAATGCTTGGATCTTGCTAGAATTCAAAGTTATGAAAAGGTTTGTGTGTGTGTTTGTTGCCAAGAGCTCAAGAGAGCAAGAGAGAAAGTTGGTGAATGTTTTTCTTGCTAGGAGGAAGTGAAACCCTAGGTTGTGATATGTGTATGTATTTATAGGCCAAGCACTTAGGTTTTTAGGGTTTTAGGATGTGTCTTGACTCAAGTCAAGTGGCTTGAGCCACTTTTTGTGGTCCTTGTGGGTTCAGCCGAACATAGAGTAAGAGGGAGGGACCAAGTCATTTTTCCCTAGCCAAGGTTGAAGCCATAAGTCTTGATTTTGAATTTCAAGTAAAAGAAAGAGCATGAGTCCAAGAGGTCACATGTTTTTGTCTAGCTTAAGGTTTTGTGCATGAAAATGACATTCTCATATGTGACTATATTGCACATGCATGAGAATTTCAAAATAAGATGCTCTTAATTTAATTTAGGACTCATGGTGGTATTGTTTGGGCTTTGGGCGTTCGAATAGATCAAGAGGGGGAGGGGTGAACGAATTTTTGATGTTATAGCACGATACGAATGACAACTCGGGTTTACATGCAAATGTGGTAAGTTTTCGGGGTTCCGTTTGATCAAAAACGCTAAAAACGTAAACTCACGCCAAAAATATAAAAATCGCAAACGTAAATATTCGTAAACCACGAAATGACATAAAATGACTTTATTAATTATAAATTCACGTAACTAAGCTCAGTCCGACGTCGGAACGATTCCGATAACGATTTTTTTTTCAGATTTACGCGGGACAACTTCCCGGATTAACGGCAAATTAACACGTAACTTATAAAAGTTAAAATAATGAACGGAAATGGATAAAAATTGACCTGAATTTTACGGGTTGTCACAATGTAATTCTCATAGGTATGGCGTTTAGTAGTATTCGTGCTAGAGTTCAACATCAGATTGGTAATTCGTTTAAAGAGACATAAATGAATGCCTGCATACAACAAGAAGGTAACTAATATTTTTATTATTGTAGGCTTGATGTAGTCGAGAAAAAATAGAACCTAAAACAAGAAAACACCCATGATGTCTGATTCATCCCCAAACTCCCTTCACATAAGTAAAAGTCCAATTTTCCCCACAAAACAAGCCCGGTGCAACGCACGGATGTAACCACGCCTCGTTGTATTCACAATTGTACTGTACATGTTATTGATGAACGTGTAATTATACATTTACTTTATGTCATAATCTCCTCGTTAACGACTTAAAAAGTAGCAGAAGTATATATTTTATTTGCAAATATAACGTGAATTCGTTATTTTCTTGTAGCAGGTACAACACAATACATTGTGAAGCTAGATTAGAGATTATTTTAAGCAAGGGCGGTATCAGGGAAAAATCTGAGAGGGAAAATTCGAAGTAATATGCATATATTATGAAACTGAAGTGCACCAAACAAAAGTGCATATAGCATCTTTCTTAAAAGCGACCAAGACGTTAAATACCTTCTAACACAAGTGCAATAAAAAATGTGACATATAGTCGTTCTAAATAAAAGTAACATATAATTTATTTGCAAAAGACCACGACGATTCTTCATTACTCGAAAGTTATTCACTAGATATACTTTCAAACACATCTTTCTCGATGCAGGTGACCAAGCAGTCGTTCAACCACTCGTTTTCATGTTATAAAACAATAATTGCAAAAACAAATATGAACTTATAAACCATAAAATTAACAAATTAGAAATTTGACCTTTTCACTTTGAGTAGCCTTCTTTTAATAGCTTTAATCATTTAAAATTGTAACCAAGTAGTTTTTTGTACCTAATAGTGGCTTAGATTTCGAAACTCACTAACACACGATGTGTAGAAGCGTCATAACTCTTTCTTGTCTACGTTGTCGTTTCGCTTTTTAGAACGAGATATGAGGGCACATGAATGTTACAAATATACCCCTAAAAAAATATGTTTTACAAAAAATCTAAAAGTCTTGTGGGGTAGCTGCCACGCCGCCCCCCTCATTAGTACCACCACTGATTTCAAAAAGGAAAAAGATCCTCTCATGTTCAAATGAACATGAGGGGTAATGTTCTGCTTTATCTGATTATATATTTGATTATTTTAATTAAATATACAATCAAATAAAGCAGAACATTACCTCTCATGTTCAAATGATTTGAACATAAGATGATCCTTATCCTTTCAAAAATTAGAAGATGAATACAAGATTAAAAAGTCCAAGATTTAGAGCACAATAGCCCAACCTTAACATAAAAGAAATCGGCCCGAGGGAGTTCCAACACCCAAGCCCATGTCATCCCAACTTTGACTGCTTATTTTCTACGCAAATAGGACGTGGCCAAATGATTACCATTGCTTTTTTTGGTATGGATTATTTTTATTTTCTTTGGTTATAAAAGAGAGACGAGAAGCGGCGGCAAAATACTAATTTCCATCTCTTTTTCTTTCTTTGTTTTATACTCCATCCGTCCCACATTAAGTGTCCACTTGACTTTTTCAAAGTCTTTTTTTTTCAATTTTGACCTTAATGATTTCTTCTTATGTTATATGATACTTGATGCAAGATATATGAATGGATAGAGTTTTGAATATATTTTTCGTTGGTATAATTTTCGTTCAATATTATATAACACAAACACAAATATTTATGGTCAAAGTTGATGAAAAAAGCAAGGTTGTCAAACTCGCGAGTTTACACGTAAGATCGTACGATCTTACGTGTCCACCTGATAAAATCGTGTAGGATCGGTGTAGAATCGCATCAGAGGTAGGATCGCAAGTAGGATCGTAAACTCGCGCGTAAGATCGTAGGATCTCGTGTCGATACGAGTTTACCAAATTACCATGTTATTAACTTATTGACTTACATACTTACTAGCCCATTATTTTTTTTAGGCCTAAAAAAGAACAATACGAGTCCGCTGATCTCAATAACAAGTATTGACGTTTCATTCCTAGATTTTCTAATCAATAAACCTAATTATCTACTTTTCCCAAATTGAAATTACATGAAACAAATTAGGGTTCTTCTTCTAATGTTCTAGTTACCTTAAGCATAAAATTTCTTACAGGCAATTGTTATTTTTTCTTTTACCGTTTCATAGTTTTAACTTTTAACTATTAACCTTTAAGTTTTAATTCAGATAGCTTAATTGTAGTGATACTAATGAAGTACTTTGTTTCGAGACGTTTATTACGCATGTTATGTAATTTTATTCCGTTAAATAGTGATGTGACGATTAAACTTTGACTTTTTTGTGTTTACCTTTTTACTGGTATTTTAAATTTGAACTTTGACATTTTCAAGAGGATATTATATAAATTTATATTTGATGATGAGTAGAAATAAAAATAGTTTGACTCATTTATCCGTTGCTTACAGAACATGATAAATTGGTAGGATCTTACGATCTCGATCCGATTTTACGATCTCGATCTTGCAAAGACAAAAACGATCCCAGATGGGATCGCGATCTTGACAGCCTTGGAAAAAAGACTTAAAATATTCCATTGTGAACACTTAATATGGGACGGAGGGAGTACTAGTTTTAATCACCATGCACGCATGGGACTTGTACATTATGTTTTTTAAATATATTTATAATTTTTATTTTTTCTGTTTTATAAGTTATGAAAGTTTAAGAGGTTATTTGTTGTTTTTTTAAAGTCATAATAAAATTTGTAAATTTATAAATTTACATTTAACTCTATACAATTTATTTAAAATTAAACCGCTAAAGTTTTATTAATTACCTCCTCTTTTTTTTAAGTTTTTGTTTTTATAAATTTGACACATATATTTTTATGTGTTTTTTTTCTTTATCAGATTTCTCCACCAAAATAATGCCAATTTTAGAATTATTTAAGCTTTTTAATTAAACATATATTCAAAAATAATAAAAAAATTGAATCATCATACCTAATAAGGAAAGATTCTTTTTTTTTAATGCAAAAGTCTCCACTTTTCGTTTTTCTTTACTAAGTAAAAGATTTTTTATTTTTAGTTTATAAATTTTAGATAGTTTCAATCTTTAAATGTTCAAATAAAGTTTTAGTCATTATTAATCCTTATGGTTTAGTTAATGATATTTTACTCACTTAATCTTTAGTTTTACTTTATCAATCATCTCTTTATAAGTTTTCTTTTATAAATCTTTTAGTTTTATGTTTTTAGATTAGAAGTTTAAGATTTTTATAAAAACATAATCTTTTAGTCACGTTATTTTATTAAAGTTTGCAATTTTATAGTTTTAAATCAAAGATTAGTAGTTTTTTAGTGTTAAAAGTTTTATATTTTTCGCATTTTTAGTATAAAATAGTTTTAAAAAAACCAATTTTTTTATCATATTAGTAAGTAGTGATTTAAAGGGTGATCATGAAGTCAACAAGCAATGTTATAGGTTTATTAGTTTGGAGATGAGTATTTTTGTTATCGTTGTGAGTTACTATACCATCTTGCTTGTTATTGGCTCGAACTTGGTGAGTTCTATTCCTTTTTCGATTATCTGTAATTATTTTGTTATGTTTATCTTATTTACTATGTTTCTTATTATTTGTTTATTATGTTAGAGTAGTTTGTTTATGTTTGTTTAGAAATAGGTGGTTAGGTAGTTAGGATTACGATTGGAAGTTTGTTGGTGATTTTAGTATGTATTTTTGGTTAGTTTATTGACTAAAGATTAGGTTAGTTTCTTCTTGACTAAAATCATCGTAAAAGGTTTGCCTCATCGGTTTTCGAGCCTTATTCGTGACTATGCACCTTTAGCTCACGGTAAGATAAGTAAAACATGCCTTTCAAACTTAGACTTAGTCTAGTAGCCATTAACGGGAGACGTTCGACCTTTGGTCTACTTAGAATGTTTTTATCTAATTTGACTGGCAAAAGCCGTTGAAAAGGGTAAAAGATTCTAGTAGTCACCTAGAAAAAACCTAAATAGTTTAATGTGTGCGGATAGGGTTTAAGATTGAAATACAGAACCATATGAATAAATTAACTCTTGTTCGAGATTTAGTTCACCATATTAATCCTAATTATTTACCATCGATTTCTAGGCAAGCATACCCCTTTTAGTTTAAGTTTAGTGTTTTTTAGCTTTCTTATTAGATAACTTAGCTTGCGTTAGTTTAATATTATTTTATAAAATCCAAAATCCTTTTATGACTACTAAGCATCAAATTAGACTTGACCAACGAATCTCAAATTCACCACTCTTTTAAAACAACAACTCGGGAGATCAATACTTGTCAATATACTTTTGTATTTAGGTTTGTAAAATCTTTCCATTTCTATAAATTATTTTTGGTGGTAAAACGACAAACATCAGTTATCGAACCCATAAGCTATGATGATGATGACGACGACTTGGCACATAAAGGATTGTTGTAACTTTATTGGAGCATAATAAAGTCGGCAAGGATGATCGTATGCTAGAGGTAGAATCTTATTCTTCTAGCACGTCCCCAAATCTAGCTTATAATTAACTTATTTAGTTGTATTTTCTTAGAATTTCGCTTTTGCAGTTGGGAATAGCTCTCGTAAGTATGAAGAAAGTATCTGAAAAACTATAATTTCTATGCAAAGTATTAAGACCTGTGGATCGTAAATGTCAGGTATTCATTATTTTTTCGACTAACCACCTCTAATAGGCCAGCTAGGCCAGCTGCTCTTTCCTTGAAGGTAGCAGATGCAAGGGAACCATTAATGGTTTGACATGCGCCACGTCTTATTAGTTGTATACAAGTATTTTTAATCACTACTAGTCACCAACTCGACCTATTTTTGCTAAAATTATGTTTGCACCAAAAAAACATATATATAAATAGAAAAACATAAGTAAATATGAGCTCATGAGTAATTGACATATTCAATGAAACCATAAATTAGGATCTCATCGAGTTTCAAGAAATACCTTCGTAGAGTTAGATAGCTCGTAATGACATAATGCACGCAAGCACAATGTCGGGATCATTGGCGTTTACATTGCAATTGTGTCACATAAATTTTATTGGTTAAACCTAAAATCATGTTTTATTATATAGATAGTAGGAGCAAATGATGTATATGTTTCCATTTTTAATTTTTTTTGTTATCGGAACCTACTAGGTAAATACGATAACTCATCGACAATTTTATTGCCTCATCCAAGTTTTTTACACAATCATTGAGACCTTGAACGTTTTTCTCTCTTGAAGCCTTTGCTATTGCAATCAAAGTCATTGCTTGAGTTTTTTTTTTTGAACGGCAAATGGAATTTTATTAAAAAGG
>BQNB010144093.1:1545-16903 GCA_026074375.1 Tanacetum coccineum
TACTTATAGAATACCACTTTTATGGTATGTCTAGAGTATTGAATCAAATTATTTGATTTTGATAACTTAAATATTTCACCTTCAAATCTCTCAAGGTTTGAAATTGAGTATGTCTTATATATACTCAATAAGACTCCAACCTAGAAGGTTAATAAGACACCATCATGATTATGGAATGTGATGACTCACATTAAGTCTTAAGAAATTGAAGTTCTAAATTTGTTAAAAGTCTTATGAAGAATGATATTAACAAACTAAACTCAGGAACTGTCAATGTATCTTGTAATGTCCCTCTACATGCTAAGTAATTATAGAAGTGTCTAAAATTACAAAAAGCAAGTGGGAGCGTTTTTAGATCTTAAAAGGATAAAAATACAAAATACATAACCTTCTTAAACACACTAGTGAATATCATATCGAGGCTTTAAATGTTAAACCTTATAATGATATAATTTTCGTTCATAGATCCGCAAGGATACCTCAAATACTTGATTGATAAATGTTATATCAATATTGAGGAATATGAGTCACAGGATCATAGTGAACCTGTTAATCATTAAAGATGCATTATTGAATTTTGAATTCGGTATCATGGTGTAACCATTAATATGCATTGTTGAATTTTGAATTTGACAAAGACTCAAGCTATGAATGTTAAGATGCTGTCCACAAGATAATCAATTTTGAAATTTGATTGATCTTTAACTAAAACAGTTAGACTGTGAAGTTATAATGAGTTTCCTCAAAGAGAAGAAAAACCCAAGTGGTAATGTTCTAGGTATCAAACTCATATGGACAATGTTGTACACATATTTAATGCATGTATTAAGATAGGATTTTAATCATACTCAAGCAATTGATTGTGATTAAATATTCTTTCTATGCACATTAAGTATATAAAGATGGTTGATTGTCATACTAGAGTTCATATAGATGAAATATGGCAATAGAATTTAAACTCTTCCTTGAATGATTACTATTGCGAGGACGGTTAGTAATCAAATGAGTTTATGAATTCATAGAATCTTTACGAAGTGTACAAATGGCAAGAATCCAAGTATGGATTTGTAAGCATCTAGGAGGATAATCTTAAGTTTATTATTAATTAAATCATTTACTTGATTTGAATTTAATTATAATTAAGATAACTCCTGAGTATTTCTAAAAGCTAGTGGAAGTATTATATTCAGGATTCCTTCACCTGAAAGATTTAGGAAATTAAATTACAACCTTGAAGTAATATGATTACTGTAATAAACTTATGTGGTATATAAGTCTAACACAACATGACATATCATTTAGAAAGTCTAAATGGATTCATATCTTTTGATAAGATAGAACATCAATGAAATATTAGTTGGACTAAATGATTCATTATGTACATCATATTGTGTAGATGAATAGTTGTATCATGCATGAATGCAAGATGATTTGACAACATTGGTATTTAATCAAAAGTTATTTGATAATAATTGAATCGAATATTTTAATAGGATATGTTTGGATTTGGGAATTCATTCCTAGATTATGAATTGTCTATAGAAATGAAAATCTAAGGATATACATTGCAACAAATTGTTGTGCAATTAGAATAAAGTATAAACCAATAAACTTGGAGTTCATGTGGTGCCAAACATTATTAAGAGAATATTCATTGTTTACGGATTTTAAAAGCATGGGGTTGTTTGTGTACACGGATGCTAAATCAAATTGAGATGACACTCAATACTAGTCATGGTATGATTTCATTTTTGATGATGACCATGTGGACTAGTTGTGCTCAACTGAGAGCATAGTTGCATTATACATTAAAGAATAAGGATACTTTACACTTTTAGAAGCTGCGAAAGATGATTGTTGTCAATAGTTGATGTCACACACCTTAGTGTGTTAATATTGAGATATTTGTATAAACAAACAATCATCATAGATATTCAAGAACATCATTATTTGAATTCTTGAAATAAGTATTCTCAAAATTCCTAAAGATCAAATCTAGTTGAAATTATGAAATCTAAGCCTTGTCAACAAGTACGATAGTCGTATCTTGAGGCATGATTCGTCAACTAGAATTATCATGCATTTGATCTATTTAGTATTTGGATAAGGGATGTTAAAAGGGATGTTAGACAATTTTATTATGATAAAGATACGTGTATTTAAGTTATATTTAATTTAAATTGTGTCTAAATTTGCATGTTTAAATCCCATGATTAATAATAGTTATTATTCTATCGCGCTCTCGCCATGTTGTGTTATTAACACATATGGGAATATTGTTTAAATTAAGACAAATATGAGTGAATTGGAGATATTGTAGATATTAAGGATGTGTCACAAACCACTTGTATTCATAAGATGATTTTGGATTTTCCCCAAAAACATCTCGAGAATTTTACTTATAGATCGGGCGCGCATTAAGTAAATCTTGTAAGTGAATTTTAATATTACAAATCCTTAGGACTTGTATGCAAGTAGGTTTTGCATGTGTGATATTCTTCTTGATCTCAGTTTAAGTTATTCTGAATAAGGTTAGCTAATAAAGGACTATTTCAGAAGTGATATGAAGGGGGGGGGGCAAGTGACTGACACTTGTAGTCAATAAAGATTATGTTTCTTTCTAATAGTTGAAGGTATGATGCCACTAGGCCCCTGTAGGGTTAATCAGATGTATGTAGTGGCAGCACCCAAAAAACTCAGGTAGATATTGTCTCAATGATTTTTGGTTAATCTAAATTAATCACTATATCACGGAGAATACAGAATCGTTAAATTAATGGAATGACTATTGACCCATTATCCATTTTTAACACGGTATAAAAAACCATTAGGGATTTGTAAATACTTAAATCATTTAACTGTGACATTTGATAAGGACAATCAGGTAGTTCTGGGAGCACTGCGTGTTGTGTTGCTAGACGCTTACCAATGTTGTTATATTTATTTGTGAGATGTCCAAGTGGGAGCTGTTGGGATATGTCCATATCATAAATAAATATACGACCGGAAATATGTAAGCCTATAGGGGAACACACGTATACACAGAGGATACGTTTATTAATGTAATTAATATATTGTATATTAATTATATTAATATGTTTCACGAAACAATTAAATGGTCGCAACAAGAAAAGAGGGAGGGGTCCAAGTGTCGTTTTTAGAAAACAAGAGGAGATGTTTGAGTATGACTTGAAGAACAAGTCTTGGGGCTATATATATTCCCCTTCTCATTCATTTGGTGAGATTGGATTTTTCCCCTATCACACCTACGACACAAGATAATATATCTAAACCCATTATGTTATTTTGGTTCTACTGTTGTTCGACAAAGTCAGAAAAGAAAACAATATATTATGCATGATATTGTTAATCATGCGTATGCATGATTAATACACAACATATTATGTTAGAATTTGTATGGTCGACATATTTAATATGCACATACGATTCTTTCACTAAACATGCGATCGCTTATATATCCTTCGTAGGATTCTAATAATGTGATGATTAGATCGAAACAAGACATTTGTTCTGTTGAGTTTTTTATTCGTGAAGAAAGGACTAGATCATAATGTATCTCTGTGAAGTGTATGTAGGTGTATGCACACCATTAGAGGTTTATCGTTTTGGTAACTTTATTAGTTTGCGTGGTATTCTATTTATACACACGCGTATATTCAAGAAGGTGGTTTCGTTAATTGCTAAAAGGTACACATCTTCAATCTTTTGTTAATTAATGTGTTCTACATGATCTTTAATTCCGCTGCGTACTCGTGTTAATTAATTGGTTAATTAGATCGTAAAACCCAACAAAAGTTTCATCATCACTTGACTCTTTCTTAGCTTTTAAGGCAATGGACTTGACCCTTTCCTTTTTGCCTTTGTAAATTTTGGAATCATTTTCCAGGATTACTTCATTTACTTTGAGATTGCTGATAAGCTCGTCTAGAGCTAGTGATCACAAATCTTTCGATTCTTCAATCGTCGTGACCTTTGCTCTCTATTTTGGATGTAGAGCCCTAAGAAACTTCCTAACATAGTTCTTGCTAGAAAATAACCTTCATCAAGTGCTGTAAGACTAGTAATAATAGCGTTAAATTTAGCAAAACCGCTATCAATAGTATCTTCTTCAAGGATAGTAAATTGTTCATATTGTTGAGACCAAACAACAAACCCTAATAAGGGCTGTTTGTTTGGGTTGGTCGACCTAAACCCCTAAGGGCGGGGGGGGGGGGGAGGGGGAGTTTAACTCTTTTTCAAACTCGAATACTTGTCCCACAAGTATTTTATATCCTCCTTAGGAGCTTATAAATACAATGCATTTCTAAAGGATTCTCATAACTCAAACACTAACCCTAAAAATCTCTCTCCTCCTCTCTCTCTCCCCACATTCAATCAAACCACAAGAGTTTTACCATATTCGATTGACATTCAACTCCCACAGTCGAACCCTAATCGACTTTTGTCAATTACGAGTCCACCCCAGATTTTGTACTCGCCTAACTTGCGTAGGTTAAAACCCTTAGTTCTACCTGTGCAGTACCGGTGGATATTTGACGCAACCCAAGATTCGGTTATCCTCCCGAAAACCTTAATCTAGTCGAACAAAGAAGAAGAAGGAGATCATGCACGTCTGACTGATCAAGAAGCTTACATACCTGCAGGATAACAAGTAAGTCTTTAATAAACACCAATTATATGTGTTTAGGATCAGGTTATATCAATGTTTAGGTATGATCTTGCTAGCTAGGGTAGTTCTGGATGCATGTGTTTATTTTTCGATGTGCATGTTTTATTGGCCATGTGGGATACCACCAGAACGCTACAAGTTTCAGGCTATACAGTTTTCAATATACTTCATAGGTTGTCTTCGTATATCTAATTTGGATAATAGTTGTTTAGCTGTGGTGATTCTGTCACCTGGTTGCAACTGCGTTTTGTAGCCATTACAATTTATGAGCCAAAACATGCATATCATGTCTCCATTTACTAAGCCATTGCTCATTTTTTATTTACGCAATTTATGATACGCCAAGTGAGCAAACTAACGTTGGTGTAAAGAGAATGGAAGAAAAAGATGTAAATTTTCTCTATGACACTTGCGTGGGGGGAGGGGTCTGTGTCACGAGGAAACCATTATTTGAGCTTCTTTGTGTCGAAAATTACCCTTGCACGCTTACTAGCAAACCTTTATATCGATTTCTCCTATACTCCTTACCCTGATGTTATTATGTCTATTTTACATATCGTGGATATTTTAATTAGGAATTGAGCTATGTCTTAGGTGGCATGCATGTTGGTTCCGGCATCCTAATAACGACATGTTTATGTACAAAAGAGTGTTGTTGTGCAAAGGTGATAAGATTCTGGAATGACTTTTGTTTATTTTTTAACGAGTATACCACCTCAGGTGCTCTGTAATTTTATTCGTTCTGTCATTTTAGGCATGTTACAAGCTGCTACGTTTGATTTGGCTTTCATGATATATTTGATGTTCCATTAGGACCTTTAAAAATACAACATTTTTAAATCATGCTCGTGATGAACATTCCATTTACGTGTGCAGATGACTGTTACAAATTCGTTAGTAAAACAAATTTGATAATAGGGGCGGATCTCATTGGCGCTATAGCCACTCTTGTAATGGGCTGTGAGAAGTGATTGAAAATTTGTACAAGAAAGTTTCTGCAAATGAGGATGAAGCCTTAAAAAAATAAAACTTTTTATATTTCTGTTTTTAGAAAAAAAAATTGGTAATCATGATTTTCGCTTTTTAGGTTGACTAATCCACGAAGTTTGAACCTACCGCCACAGAGTTAGATTTTTTTTTACAGTTATGTAGTAAAATATTATATCGCGGATCTCATTTATGTTTACAACTCTTATCGGAACTTCTTCCATCAGATGAAAGAGCCGGTGAGGATGCTAACGGGACTTCAATTACCGGTAGTGCACTTCTTTGGTGCTCGCATATTCAAAGGGGATCGCGATGTGTAGGATGCTCGACCTTAAATACTTTAAGCAATTATTCCAGATTTACCAAACAAATGAAGTTCTTATTTTCTCCTGCGTTTTCTCTTACCCAGATATTTATCCAACATAGATATGAAAAAGAGGCACATGCTCCTTCAATTGATACACTCGAACTTTGTAGGGTTGCATTTCAGCTCTCATATTCTGGAGCAACTTATTTGTGTTTAGAGCATTGCCTGGTAAACGATAAAGTGAAGAATTCTGCAGTTCATCGTTTTCCATCTGATGCTCTATACACGAATACGTTTCTCGAGAATAGGTGGGCTAAAATGCATGGCCACCAAGTTGCTCTAGCTAGGCTCATGTAAATGTCCTTTTTCGGGTAAGCCAAAAGCACGCGGGTTAATAGGATCTTCTTTATTATGGTAAATCTGGAGTAAGACGGCTTGATATGCCAGTCATATCAGGTATTAGTAGAAATAGCGAATATGGGTGACATATCAAGTGATCTAACCAACGTCGCATATCTCTTTAGCTGGGACCCTAGACACTTATAGAGTATATTCATACCTCCGTGGCTTGACATTCTTGTGTGACGTGCAACTCTTGGTTAACGTGGATTCCAATCGACTTCCAATGCCTCTTAAGACGATACTTCTATAAATATCATCAAAATGACGACGCTTTTTAGTTATCAAACCTGTATTTGTCTTGCCTAAAATTATTATTATATAAATACCATTTTTTTAATCTTTAAGGAACACTTTTTTTTTTCTTTCCTTTTTTTCTTTTTTTTGGTAACCATAGTTTTTGCTCTTTAGGCTGATTAATCTACGGGGTTTGAACCCACCGCCACACAGACTCAAACCAGGTAAAGCCCTCCCTTTTCAGGAGGTTGGCGTGGCCACTTCAGAGTTGTTTGCACCTAGCAGGAATCGAACTTGGGACCTCACACCTAGCAGGTAAAGACTTCACACCTTTAAGGAGCACTTTCAATTATTTGGATGAGGAAATTGCTTATGATTAACTGTCTATTTTTTGTTTGCACCAACTACGTGGTAAATTACAATACGTGTTATACAATTTGGTCGAAATTTATATGTGTGAAAGTTATAAATCATTTTAAAAGAAGTTAGAGAATTCCATATTTCAGATAGAACATTACATGCAAGTTTCACCCGTGTGCATAATATGTTAGCTCAGTAATGAAAGACCTTTAGAACCCACACGTGCCAATGTTACTTATGTATTAAACTTTATTAGCATTGACACAATAATTCCGCGGTAACGCGGGTTAGAAACTGACACTTATGATACGTGCAATACGATGACATACAGACGTTATTCAGCAACGCGTGAGTGAAAATCCTCGTTTAATCTATGTAGTGTTTGTAGACAGGAAAATGAAGAGACCTAACTTACATACTTGGAAAAAGCCATCACCAGTAATATACCAATAACTTTATTGAATATGGTAGCCCTTAGAGCTCAAGGTATAGTGGCTGGTGGCTCAAGCCGTGGCCAAAACGCCACTCGAAAACGCAGCCAACCACACCCGAAGTCGCGTTTTCGGGTGTGGCGCTGAGATCCCCAGCCGACGTTTTCCGGGAAAACGCGACGCAAAAACGCGAAACGCCGTTTATATATATTTATTTTAAAAAAATAGCCGTTGGGTAACGGATTTTTTTAAAAACTAGCAGTTTTTTTAGGGTTTTGGTCCATTTTTACCCACTTTAACTCTATAAAAACCCCATAAAACTCTATAATTTTCACACACTACTTTCTTACAACAATATGAATTCCAATAATGATATGTCCGATTTTTACGATTACTAATCTCAACTCGATATGGATCGATATACACAATATTGCGACTATTTTGAGCAATATGAAGCTTTGGAGGAAAATGTAGGCGAAAGTTCGGAAAAACGTACAAGGCGATATATTGGACGCGACCGAGAAACAGCGGAAGAAAAGTTACGACGCGATTATTTTGGGGATGAAAACACGCCACCCATGTATCCGGAAGAATACTTTCGCCGAAGGTATCGTATGAGTTCTACACTTTTGAAAAAAATCGTACATTATATTTGCAATTATAATGTTGACCCTATTCCCGATTACTTCCTATTTTTTAAACAACGCCCCGATTGTACTGGTCGTTTAGGTTTTAGTCCTCTTTTAAAATGCACATCCGTCATACGCCAATTGGCATATGGTTCATCACCCGATGCATTTGATGAATATTTGCAATGTGCCGAACGAAGCTCACGTGAATGTTTATGGAACTTCACTAGATGCATATATATATATATATATATATATATATATATATATATATATATTATATATATATATATATTATATTGTTTGTTGTAAAATATTTGAGGGAAACTTCTTTTGAGATGTCCAACATATATATGACTTGCATGAAAGGAAACACGGGCTCCCGGGAATGCTCGGGAGCATTGATTGTATGCATTGGGAATGGGTAAAGTGTCCTAAGTCATGTATTTTTTTAAAGTTTATGTAATGTGCTTTTTTTAATTATTAATGAAATTTAAATTTTAAATTTATGTTTTTTTATAAAGAAAAAAAAATGGGAAAGTCCCCATAACACCAAAATTCTCGTGTTAACCATGAAGGGTGTTTTTGATGTTATGAGGTGTTTTGGTGTTATAGGAAAAAAACCATCATTTTTTTGCCACGACTTGAGTCATGGCTCTGTGCTCTTAAAGATTCCTTGTAGAGTTGTAGCAACCAGACACTAATCACAGCGGTTTTCCTTCTCTAGATGGGCGATGGAAGCATATCTTTTTCGCTCCAAAAGCTCATCAATGGGATCAAAATTCGAAAGGTAGATCATTTCCGTAACGCTTTCGCACCATAATCATAATCATTAATCATCAAGAGTCTTGAATTAAATCAAGCCATGGCAATGGATGATGAATTTGCCACTCTAGATTTCATCAAACAACTGCTACTTGACGATATCGAAATCCCATCTTCTTCTCATCCTTCAGACCCTTTACTTGATATGGACCTTAGGTGGTGTTTGTTTTTTCAGAATTGCCTCTTAACATCATCTTAATCTAACTCATTCAGACGCGGTCAGACATTTGGGTCACTAAGACTGTTTGTTTTTTTCAAGTCATTCAGAGGCAGTAAGAGGCAAGCAGTGTTAAGAGCGTTTGTTTTTTTTCTGATCATTAAGAGGCAGTAAGAGGCACAAACCTCTTACTGAACTAGATGTGGAGAGGGTGTCTTAACACCTCTTAATGTATTTTTTTCTTACTTTTATTTTTTTATTTTTTTCTACTTTGTTATGATTTTTTTTCTTGTTTCACTTTGTCTCTTGTATTAAAAGTATTAAATAAAATCATTACATATGTTTTGTTAGATAAAGAGTGTATAAGATAATATGTGTCAACTCATATTTTGTTCAAATTGAATGGTACGGTTTCAGACTCGTACATCTCAATTCTAACGCGACTTATTTAGTTAATCGTTTTAAGAAGTTCAATTCAAACTTTAAATTGATTATATTATAAAAGTTGTTTTTTTATTTATTTAATGAAGTTTATTTCTTGTGCGAATGTAATCATTTTATATTTAAATTGTAAAAACTACAGTTTAACACATCTAGACATTTTTACCAAAACAAACAGTTTTATTTCATTCAGATTCAGATTTCTCGACCACTTATTCAGATTCAGATGGAAATCAGATTCAGACTTTTCTACCGAATATTCAGATTCAGATGTGCGAATCAGAT
Organism: Tanacetum coccineum; assembly: GCA_026074375.1. Taxonomy (NCBI): domain Eukaryota; kingdom Viridiplantae; phylum Streptophyta; class Magnoliopsida; order Asterales; family Asteraceae; genus Tanacetum; species Tanacetum coccineum. The sequence goes on from BQNB010144093.1 coordinate 11,294, forward strand.
TCAGATTCAGAGCCTCTTAATAAACAAACAGCACCTTAGTGATTGTTATCAGATTTTGATACACTAGATTGGTCTCCAAGCAACATTTCTTGCTCGCAAAGCGATTCTTCGAGCTCAGATACATCATTCTTTGATTCATCTCTGTGTGTCTCTAGTATTTTCGACTCTAATGAAGTCTAGACCACTTCAGGTTTTAATCATTTTAGCAGTATGGATTCAGTTAATTTCTCTAAACTCGTGTGCAAACCTGACTTTACTACTACTACACAAGAAGTGAAAGCTAGCTCCCAAAAACCATCAATTAAGGAGCAACTAAAAGACCGAAGATGAAAGACGTTATAGAGGTATAAGGCGGCGACCTTGGGGAAAATACGCTGCGGAGATCCTTGATCCAAACCAGCGTGGATCTAGAGTTTGGTTGGGAACTTACGACACTGCCATTGAAGCTGCAAAGGCTTACGATAGAGCTGCGTCTAATATGCGAGGTAGAAAAGCAATTCTAAATTTTCCTTTAGAGATTGGGAAGAACTTATCCAAAAATGTATGCAACACTGTTGTCAAAAGTTCCCGGAAACGATCGAGAGATACGACGAATAATGTGCTGGTTAAGAAGGAAAGGAGAAACAAAATCAACAATGTTTGATTTATTGCACCCATTTATGTGGTGAAAGAAATAAAATGTGGATTTTTTGTTAATTACTAGGTATAATAACTATCCACGCACGTGTTTTTGACATCGAATCCACTCCTAAATGTGATGACTCGTTACGGGTTTTGTTCAAAATTTTTTAACTCTTGACTAAGTTTGACTAACACGCAGTAAATTAAAAGGTATTTCCGAAATTTCATGTCATAACTTCACAAAACACATATATCTCACGTTATTTTCATTCCACACAAACACATGCTCCTTTCTTTCTATATGAGATTCGGCCACCACACCCCGTGAGATTCGCAAAAAGTTTACCTTAAAAATCCCAACTTCAAATAGAGAATCAAATCCCAAAAGTTTTATGTTGCAATTCCAGATTAATTGCAATTTTTTCACACCCTATACCACCTATATCACAATATATTCACAAATGACTCCATCGAGGCTTGGACCCACAACCTCTAGGTTGGTGAAGATTTATCTTTATTCTTAATAACTACAAATCATATCTTGCACCATAAATTCACCAACCACAAAACCTTGAGACATGCCTCAAGGAAATAACCCAAAATAACAACCATAAGGAAGTACCAAAGCACACAAAAGACCTATAGAATTAGGGTCAGTCAGCCTTTCTAAAGAGATACATTTAGTAAAAAAAAGATTATCGAGTTAATCAATTTTAATTGTGGTGTAGCCAAGACAATCCTTGTTAAAGAACTGAACAAAACAGACCAATCAAATAGTTGTATTTGATTAATCAAAAAATTATATGGTTTCTGTTATTTCGCTTGGCAGCTTCATTCGAACTTTTCTAGTCCTTTTATATTCAAAACTTATTCTAAAGAAAAAGAGCAGATAAACCTCATATTTATAGAGAAAACTGGAACTTTCATATAATAGATATACATACAAATGGTCTTTGGGTGTTGTGTGCGCTTTTAAAATGATACATTAGGACTAAATGACCATAATGACCGGAAGAAGTGGTACAAATAGACAGGGAATACATACCCGGGTGAGCAAAAAGGATTTTCAATATTGAACTGAATATGGTACATTACATCCCAGAGGCATTACATTCTTCTAGGAGCTTAAGAATGTTATGTTCTGGTGCACTGATTGATGGCAATATTGTTCGGTTCGATCTTCTTTGAGATTTTAGTGCACTTGGTTCGGGTTCTGTTGGGGCCCCTGCACCTTCCTGCTCTATTGACAAATCCCCCCTCCTTTGCGCGCCTGCACATACACGCTCTTTCCATATTCGTCCATCCTTTAATGTCAGAAAACACGTGTTAGTGTCACAGGACCCAGCTATATTGTACAACTCTTTATACAATGTCATAATAGCCATAAACGGAAAGGCTACAAAAATATTATGTGGTGTACTTGCATCAACATGATCACCGTAACTGGTATGATGATAATTGGCAACTATGTAATTTAAACATAAATTTTATTTTACATGAGCTTTTGCACATCAATATGCTTATGACAGTAATTCTTGATTGTTTTAAAACAAGAACTGCTATACAAGTTTTATATATAATAGAGACTTTCTTTGACAAAGCAAAAATACGTGACACAAAATTCCAACACGCAAGATTCTGGTGGTGGTACAAACGTACAGTAAGACTTCATTCGATACCAACAAAATAACTCTCTAATCTTGTCACTGCAAAAAAATAAGGTAAAAGGTCTATTAGGAGAGGGGCTGGATAAGCCAAAACCTAATTTTTATTGGCAGAAAAAGGGTACTATTAGGAGAGGGGCTGATATGGATTCTACGGCTAAAAATAAGGTAAAAGGTCCTTCTACCTCTAACTCTTTTGATGCTTTAAATACTTTGAATGTAGAGGATGAATGTGGAACATCTAGCTCTAGGGCTAATCAAGTGGAAGATCAAGAGGCGAGGCCTAAAGTGTCTCAGTTGAATGATCATGTTGAATCCGATGAGGAAGTGGATGAATTAATCTTTCCTGAAGGGGACAAGTTTGGTGACAAATTTGATATCCGGCTGAAAGGTAGAGTTATGAAATAAGTTTGTCTTGTTTGTTTAGCATAAGATAGGTTTGTCTTTCTTATGTTGTGGTTTGGTTGCTAGCGCTTTTTGTTGCGTGGTATTCTTGAGATTGGCGTGTCAATCTTAAGTTTGTTTTTCCCATGTAACGGGATGGGTTGTAGGACTTCACCTACACCTTTTGTACTTAAACATTTTTTGGTGTAATACAATTTACCGGGGAAACCCTTTACCCAAAAAATAATCTTGTCACTGCAAATACATATTTGATCATACTGTACATGGAAAACCTTAAGAAGATCACAAAATAAGATATCGAGGGTTGATACAAGATGAAGAGTATGGTAGTATTCCAATTTGAAAATATGGTTAGCAGATTTTATTACTGTGTATCAAATCAAACAAATTTTCAACATTCAGGTTTCAATTCCTCTCATTTTAACATATACGCTTCTACTGCAAGTAACTAAAGAGGGGCCACAAGAATAACTTTTAAGGAAATTAGAAACCGAAGTTATATTTGGACCTGCAGTAGTCATTATAGCACAACTTTGATCCAAAGAATTCCCATACCTTTTAACCATAGAGGGCAATTCAGATATATAATCACAATCAAACAGAAATCTTAAACTATAATAAGCATAGCAATTATTTTAAGACCAAATGTTTTTTCGATGTTGATACTAACATGAATTGTCATAGCTTAACAAAGTAACTTAAAATTTCCACTTACATTGAGAATTGAGGGTTCAGGCAATGGGCAATGTATAGGTTGATCACTGTCAAAAGGCTCGGTAGGATGCTCAACAGGCTTAAACTCGACTATTACCTCTATTCCATGATGCGTTGTAGCCATAGCTGCAACAACTGTGGTGGATTCTGTAACTTCTGTATCCGGAGGTAACACTTCTCTCTCATCCTTAAACACATTAAGTAGACCAAAAAATAAGCACAAATTTATATTACACTCCAATAACTTAAGAAAAACGGATTACAACAAGTACGCAACAGTCCAAGTAACACATAGCAAGAAAAAAAGAACCATCTTGATGATCATCAATGGAAATCACTTTGATAATTCACTCGTAAGGAAGAACGTTTTACAGTACAATTAGAGGTGGCTAATAGGTGGAGCTGATTGATTAGGTAACGGGTCATGACAGGTACCTTCTAATACATGTCAAATTGGGTTGGGTCTGGCTAACCCACAAGCATTTTTCTGATTTTAGTAAAAATATCCAATATTTAAAAATATGATCACAAAATGAAATTATTACAACAGAGATCTAAAAACAATAATACAACGATTTAGAAGGTCGTATAGATTTAAAAAAGGGTCTGGGGGCTGCCGACCCTTTTTCAACTAAACACTTATAATTGGTCCATTTGACCAGCTTGATATGAAAAGGTTGATTGATACGTCGAAAATGCATCCATTATCAATAGAAAAGGCAGATACGTTATACAAATGTTCCAAATGACAACAAACCAACAGTAAAAATATACAACAGAAGTAATTCATGGAGAACCAAATAGCTTGTTTCAAGTTTTTAACAAATAACTTAAGGCATACAAAACAAATAATCTAGCGTTGAGCTAGTTTGCAAAATAACCTTCTTCCCTCTCATTATATAAACGGCAAAGAACAACTAAGTGCACCATGGTTATAGGAATTCTGATAACAAGGAGGGGAGGCCTTATCTCCTTCACATTAGGTTCAGGAAAAAAGATTGTTAATCACCTAGACCAAACTTCTAGTTACAAATGACTACTTATATGCATTATCCATAGTGAATTAGCTTACCACCTAACATACATGTCCCATCAGTATAATTTTCATCTAATGAAAGGGTAAATGGGTAACATCAACGTATTATATAAATAAAAGAAGGAGTCGCCCTAAGTTTCTTCAAAGCGTAGAAAATCTACTAAATTACAAGAATTTGTAGTTTAGGATTACATACAAAATTCACAATATTTCATTCTCCTTAACAATCTCAAAGTTAGAAATACATTTCCAACCATCTTTATTCTTAGCATTTATAAAAATGTCATTTCAAAAACCTCCATAAGTCAAAAACTCTATCAAAGGGGTTTGAATAAATCAATTAATATAAGCCATGTAGATTTAAAAGGAAGTCAAAACATCAGATCTTAGGTTAAAAAATCAATCAGTGACCAATTGCAATAAAAGAGCCACGAAACAAATCCCAGATGAGTAGTATATAAGCAATAATTCGATTAAAATGAAAAGAAGAGAAAACTTACAAGGGTAGTTTGGGAACGACGATGACCATTTCTGCTTACTGAAAACCTTGAAAAAAGACCCACCATGTTTTTATGGTTTAATTTACAAACAAATGTTGGATTTTGTTTCAATTAAAAGACTTTATTAAAGCTGAAAGGAGAAGATGAAAGAATGCAAACTGATTGATTGACAACTTGAAAATGTAGCTTAGCTTAGCTCGGTGCTTCTTTTGAAAATGTAGCTTAGCTCGGTGCTCCTTTTACAAAATTAACTAAAAATTAAAGGGATAAAGCCGTAGAATACCAACGAACTTTTCACAATTTATTAATTTTGATGACGTATAATGGGTATACCAAGCCTTTGGGCTTAGGCCACATTATCACTTGGGCTTTTTGGCTAAACCTATCAATAACAGGCCATGGTAAAGCCCAAACTCGCGTGGGCTTCGGCCCCGAACCTAGCGATCCGTCCGCGGATCCACTTGTAGACGATTCGTCCGCGGATCCATTTGTAGTCGATCCGTCCGCGGATCCACTTGTAGACGATCCGTCCGCGGATCCACCTATAAGACGATCCGTCCGCAGAACATCTGCGTCCGGTCACCGAAATACTAGGAAACCCTAGTACTAGACGCCTATAAATAGGGGTCACAATACATCCAAAAAGGTACACAATTATTCTTATTCTCTC
>BQNB010144094.1:0-16903 GCA_026074375.1 Tanacetum coccineum
CTCTCTCAACAATTCTCTCTCTAACTTTCTCTTTCTAGATCTCTCTAGATCTATACATGTTTGTGTGAATTAGGGAACCTACAGAAAACCTGTCAAAGAGATTCTTCAAAATTCTACCTGATCACAGGCAGTATTTATACTGATTAACGGGGAACCATGGTTATTGCAACCGTATTCGACGAAGTGACAAAGACACTCTCGTCTATATATGTTGTTTATCACTAACTCATTCATGCAGGTAATCCTAATGGTTGCCGTAACTGGTTTAAGACAAGTCAAGATTCATAGCCACATGCTCATACTCGACCGACAAATGTAAAGACATTATGAAAGCTCAAGTACATGTTTCAAGACTTCCGCTACTCTGATACAACACGCCCTTCTTGAAGCGACGAAGTGTTAAAGTTAAAGAACTTCAAGAAAGATGATTTATTCAAGCTTTTAAGTAAAAGATCAAGTATAGTATGACCATGTCGGTCCGAAAGTCACAAGTACACAAGATGGCAAAAGATCACAAGATGATGATAAGAGATTATGTTCGGCTGTTGATCTTAAAGAAGCTCAAGATCACATACAAGTCAAGCTAAAGGAACAAGCTTAAGCCTAAAGTCAAAGGATCACTACACATATCACAAGACAAAGATCAAAGAAACGAGACTACGAGCAAGATCGAAGACATACTTAGTATGCTGAACTTAAGTTGCTTATAATTTGGAGTGACCTCCTTTAGGGGGGAGATTGTTAGAAATCCAGAAAAGGATCGATCACTCTACATAATTTACTTAATTAGCTCGTAGTCCATGAATGTATTAAATAGTAAGCTAACCGGGCTGGTTTATAAAATGTCCAAGGAAAGCCCAACCCGACCTATGTCATATAAGTATATTAACCCTCTCCACAAATGGAGAGGGTGTTGGTTGTTCACTTTTTCATTTCATTAAGCTAATATTCTCTCTTTCATTTCTCTCTCTCTAAGTGTTCATCCTTCTACTTTATCTCTCTAGTTCTTTGTCATTAGATTATGAGATTAGATAGTTCATATAGTCTACAGGTTATCATATATGTTATGTTTGGATTAAAGTATTTCGGATAACATAAAAGGGTAATTTCTGCTCGGCGAAGATCTATTCTAGTTTTGGTTTTGAAAAACATGTCTATTTTTTTTTTCAAAAATGGCAAAATTTTTCCAAATAAACTAGAAAATCAAAGGCAAAATAGGTCAAGAGGTAATTCTACTCCCATTCTCCCACTTGGTTTGTACAATGTCCCTATTGTACATTTTAAGGAAATAAAATTAAAAATAAGAGTAGAATTAAAACTGAAGACTCCCTTGAGATTGTTTTGTATAACCAGAGCTATATGTCATGGACTATTGTCTTGAAAATCGTGACCAACCTCGTGTCCCTGAAATCAGTTAACAAACCTAAAGCATTATCATTATTAAAAAATATGGAAAACTAATTCCCTTTCGTAGGAATCACGGTTGCATTTAGTGTATGCCACAAGCCTTTTAAACCACTCGGTGGCTTGAGTGGACGATTGAAGTCTCGTGAAGGTTTCCAGTGAATACAACCACAAAATTCATTTGCTAAAGGTACACGGTTTTGTAAATTTCTAACTTGTTATGATAATAATTTATGTTTGTCGGTTTTAACTATGGCGTAGTCCATAGGTGGAGCTACGTCGTAGTTATATACTTGACAATAAGCCATAAAAATAGTTGAGAAAAAAAACCCCTAAAAAAATTCTCCCTGGCGACTAATGACGATTATCCCTAAACAATAATTCTGTCGATTATTTTCATCGATTGTTCTAATATTTGATTATCCCTAAACCATAATTCTATCGATTAATTGGATCTTGTGACTTTTGGTTGTAGGGTCTCATCTTTTTTATTCTTTTTGGGTATTGCCGCATCAGTTTTGATAAGGGTTTCCTACATACATTAATTAGTCTCATTAATTGCTTACAATTCATTATTGGTTACCCATTATTTACGTCATTTAGTTTTTTGCTATTAATTGAACATTTTGTTCATTATTATGAAGGAAGACTTAAATTGAATTTGTGTTCTGTGATTTTGATTCTAAACCTTAGCTATCTAGGGTCTCGTTATTAAAGATTTGGCGTTTTCTTCTCGTTCGTGTTACTGGTTGTGTTGGTTGAATACATTAAGAATGGAGTGAGGGTTTCTGAGTCAGAAGGGGAGTAAGGTTGGGAGGGGTGTGAAGGAGTAGCAAGGTTCAATGGTGGATAAGTCAGTTGAGGTGGGTAAGCATGGTAATGTGGCGTTGGGTAGTAAATCTACTACTCGAACTCAAACTGATGTGAATGCATGTTTAGAATTTCCAACCGTATCTGAGGCACATGGAATTCATTCTCATGCTAGTGCGAATGAGGAGAGCATGAATGATGTTGGTACTATGGTGAGACCTACTCCGGTCGGCGTATGCTAATATTACTTGTAAACCAAATGGGAAGAAAGTGAAGTTTGCATACTTTGTTTACTACGGGAGGTAATGGGATTGATGTGCTTGTCCCGATGGAGTCTGTTCGAGCTATAAGTGAATGATTTGCTAAAACAGCATGTGGTTTTTTCTAGGGAAAGCGGGTGGCATACCCTGTGGTTGCTAACTATGTTAGGAACACTTAGGGTAAATATGGGCTGGTTCATTCTATGTTTAGCTCGTCTACTGGATTATTATCCTTTCAATTTAGCTCCATGGACGGGTTGGATTCTATGCTTGAGAATGGTTCGTGGTTCATTCGGAATAACCCGCTTATTTTGAAGAAATGGCACCCAGATGTGAACCTATTAAAAGAAGATGTTAGTACTATTCCAGTTTGGGTTAAAATCCATGGTGTACCTATTACGGCTTTTAGTGAGGATGGCTTGAGTGCCATTGCTACTAAAATAGGTACTCCTCTAATGCTTGACTCTTATACGTCTGATATGTGCTTGCAATCATGAGGTAGGTCAAGCTATGCTAGAGATATGATTGAGCTTTGAGCTGATGTGGAGTTGAAAGATAACATTGTGGTGGCTATGCCTTAAATTACTAAGGAGGGACGCTATACATGTAATATACGTGTTGAATATGAGTGGAAACCTCCTAGGTGTGCATCCTGTAAGGTGTTTGGCCATATTCTTGAGGAATGTCCAAAGAATATACGTACTAGGGAGACAAAGAATTTGAAGAAAACTAGACAAGCTCCTAAAGGTATTCCGTTTGGTCCTAAAATGGCACTTAAACTGAACTAATAATATAGACATGTTTCGAAAAAGCTTACTGCTAATTCTAGCGGTAATAAGAAGAAAGGTATGGACCATACTAATAAGTTTAGTGATTCAAATCCTTTTGAAGTTCTTAATTCAGTTGATAATGATGTGGAGATGGGTACCAATGGGGGGATGTCAAAATTGGATAATAACGGGGCTAATTCAAGTGGATCCTCATTCTGGAATGTTGAAAATAGTAGTACTAGTACTACTCCTAATATGGATAAAATTGGAATGTTTGAAAACTTAATTATTGATGGGCAAGCTATTCTTGTGGATGAAGATGGTAATCCTCTGAATAAGCTAGAGTATCCGGGTGATCATGATAGTGAAGATGAGGTTGCATCAGTTGATAATGACATGGCTCGTTCTTTGGCTTCCGAAAGGACTGGATTTGGCACTTAAAGTTTGCTGGAACAATGAAGGGATTGTTATGGAAATGGAGACTATGATGAAGACCCGTATGATGATGATATATATGAAGGCCAGGATCTCTCTGAAGAGATTCAAACTATTTGCGATAAGCTAGATATCGAATTTGAGGTCGTAAGAAGTAATAGATTTTTGTTTCTTTTGTCTAGTTATTTTGTGTACCTTCCTTTAAGGAAGTAGATTGCCTATATAACAGGTGAAGATGTGGGACTCACCCTCATCCTTTGTACTTAAATATTTTTTGGCGTAATAAAATTTACCGGGGAAACCCTTTACCCAAAAAAATAAGCCATAAAAATTCCCAGATCAACTACAGCGTAGTTAAGGGGTTCAACTACGCCGTAGTTACAGTTTTAAAATTAAGAATTCGGAATTTTGGATTAACTACGACAGAGTCAGGATATCCAACTATGCGGTAGTTACAGACTATAACTACAATTTTTTACTCATTTAACTACTAGCCGAGTTGGATTATCAATTTCTTGGCTTGTAGTGACCTACAAGGTTAGAAAGATACAAAACGACACTAAAATGCAGAAATTAAATAAAGGAGGATACAAGACAGGTTGTCTCCTGACAAGCACTTTTGTTTATTACCAAGTCTTTAAGTTAGACTCATAACATGTCTATGTCTCTCTTTGGACACTTCCTCCTATGTCCATATCCTTCATTAACTCAGCTCTTATTGCAGCAACGTTGGTACTATTTCTAGGTTACTCATAAATTTGCAGGATCCTACCCTTGGTGTAACATTCACATGGGCTAATTATGTACCTCGATACCTCCACATTCTTAATCAAAATCAGTGATGGCGTCTTATAAGTTATGCCAAGTAATTCGTACATTCTCTCCTTATAAGCTTCGTCATCAACATCGATGAAGCCATCATATGATTTCAACTTTAAATAGTAGACGATCCCATCTAAATCGTCCTCAACCTTGATTGTCTCACTGAACTACTCATCATCCAGCTTGTCCAACACGGTGTCTAGAGTCAATTCCATCTTTTCATTCCCAAAGTTCTCAAGATCCTTGACATTTTCTCTTGTATTCGGGATTATTTCAAAGTCAACGTTCATATCAGTCATGTCATCCTGATTTTCATTGAATTCTTGTCTCTAATAATCCTTCAAGATTCTATCCTTGGTTATTTTGCATACCTTCCTTTAACTTACTCTTATCCAATCATTGAGGCTCAATCCTTCCCATGCAACATCGATTCTTTTATCGTCGTTCAGACAACATCAATAGCATTTCTCTTATGTGTTGTCAAGAAAATCACCTCCATCACATTGGTCATTATAAGGGACACATGATGCCTGATGACATCAAATAACATCACTTTTATAACATCATTTATCCCATGTAATTAACCCATTTTGTATAATTATTTCAAAGAACTTTTACTTAATCGTTTATATCTGTGAATTGCAGTAATTATGGAGTACTTGGTGAAAGTTAACTAAAAGACACGCATTCTGGAGCTTAAACGAAGATATTAGAAGATTACAGTTCTGACAACCAATACACCGTATCCATCAAGGAAGATACGGCGTATCTGTGCCTGCACTTCACAAAGACGATGAAGGAAACCAGATCCAATACGCCGTATCCAGGAAAGACCAAATAAAATATTCTGGAAGATATCGAACGTGGTCCTTACTACAAGAAACCCCCGATAAGCCATATCGAAGACTCTTGATACGCCGTATCTACCTTTTTGCTGACCTTATAAATAGAAAACTCAAAAACGAGTTTTAAGTGTGCTAAATCATATTTTTGATACCTAAACCATAAAAGTTAATTTTAAGAGGAGAAGAAGATCAAAAGAGGTCTTGCAACTTGATTAATTCAATAGAAACAACTTGTAATCTCGTATACTCTTGTAATCGTTCAGTTATTGGTATCATTCGTTAACTCGGTTAGTTTACCTTGGCTAAATTATTAATCTTGTATTGATTATGATGTTTGAAGGCTAATTCCTTCGGGTATTAGCCATTATTATAAAGATCTAAATGTTTGGTTTGTTTATCTCAATTGCTTAATTTATCGTTGATTGCTTGTTTATGTTTATCAATTTATACTTGTTTACGTGCTTTTGTATACGACCTATCATTCAACTGGATCTAGTGATACGAACCAAGTAATCTAGATGTCGGGATGGCTCTCCATATAGTGATTTATACATCTAGACCAATAGGATCACAAATAACGACCTATCTTTGCCCTTAGATTGTGAGCTTAGTTGGACCGGCAGGTGACCCAGGGATCAACGAGCACGTTCTCAGTTAATTGGTAAAGACTTGGTTAGTATACTACTAGTGTATAAATTTCCATTAAGCAGTAAGTGGGTAAAGTCTCCATGAGCTAGGGTTTAAAAAGATCATCATTGCTTTAATACCTAAGATAGATTATAATCAGCAAATAAGGATGCTTTATGCGGATGCATTTAATTGTGACAGAATTCTACGTGTCTAGGTTTAAGGAAGAAGTACCGCCTTAATCTTAAGAATGATATGCCGCCTCGAGATAAGTAATCATTGATATAAATAAACGAACCAACGTTCTGATCGGATTAATAATGGTTAATATAGTTTTTTTATATTTGGCTAGACCGCTCTTTTATCTTTTGTTAATTTGCTTGCGTGTGTTTTAGTGTCTTAAGTTGATTTTAGTCACCACAAAACCTGTGCCAGTCTCTCTGGCTGAAAACCCCCTTTATCCGTTAGATTTAGGATTAGCATAAGTTTAGCATAGGTTTAACTTAGAATAGAATTAACTTAGTTTAGATAACGAAAATATTAATAAATCGAAAGATTGTTTCTCGCTCTTAGTGATCGACATCCTACTTACCACGAAACTACCACCGATCGGGTACACTACCCGTTAAAGTGTTGTTTTTAGTTAAGTCGGCAAAATAAAAATTTAAAACTTGAAACTATAAAATTACAACCATACAACGACACATCAAGTTTTTAGCGCCGCTACCAGGGATTGAAAATTTAATCTTGATTTTTATTTGATATTTTGGTTTTTAACATTAGATTAGATCTAACCCTTAGGATTAGTGTAATTTAGATTAGTGTATAATTTTGTATAGTCTGTATATTTGTTTGCTTGTATATTTTTATGTTTAATTGTTTGTGTGATTTAATTGTTTTCTAATACATTGTTCTGGTTGATAACTTGATACGGCGTATCCACTTTCATTGGATACGACGTATCCAACTTTCTTATCCAATGCAGCGTATTCATTCAAAAGATTAATATGGCGTATTCAAATCCATTCAATACGGCGTATTAATCATCTGATATAGGATCAAAATTTGAGATTTTGTATTTGATTTACGTGCTTAATTTTTCTATCTATCTTCATAGCAAATCCTGCTAATATTTTTACCTTTGTAACATATCGTACTTATCAGAGCTAGTCGATTGAAGAATGGAAGATAAAGAAAAGAAATCAACTATGAAAGGATTTGCGACTAATGACCAAGGAGATTACTATTTAGGGATTACAAGCATTACGGTTAATGGAAAGAGTGCTTATGAGCTGAAAGGAAAATTCCTTGATGATTTGCACAATAATGCCTTTAGTGGTACTAATGGGAAGACTCGGTCGAGCATATCGAATACTTTCTAAAAATTGTTGACCCAATTGATTTACCGAATGTAAATCAGGATAAACTTAGAGTTGTTGTTTTCCCAATCTCATTAGTTGGAGATGCATGGAGTTGGTTTGATGGAATTAAAGGATCGATTACTAGTTGGGTCGATTTAACTACTAAATTTTTTGGAAAATACTACCCGCCTTCCCGCACTGGTAAAATTAACACGCACCGAATCGGGAGAAAAGGGATTTTAAGAATTTAACAACTACCGTAGCATCGTTGGTGGGGAGCGCCTTGACTTCAACCCATATGGAAAGATAATCGACGGCTACAAGAATATTAATTTGGTTACCCTAGACCCGAAACCCCCCCGGGGAAAAAAAAAAAAAAAATTTGTCCCACAAAATCTTTCCCCATACATCGAAAATTTCACAAACTTGGATTGCATTTTGAGGCATCTCATCACGATGTGAAATTTTGCCTGTCTTTTGACATGCATCACAAGATTTGATCATTGAATGAGCATGTTGATATATGGTAGGCCAAAAGAAACCGACATCAAATACTTTCCGAGCTGTGATGTTGGCACTGTGATGGCCCCTGGTGGGTCCTTCATGGCAAGCCTTGAGAATTTCAAGAGCTTCTTGGCCAAATACACATCTACGGATGATTTGATCTACACATGTTCGAAAGATATAGGGATCATCCCAAAAGTAATGCTTTATATCCTTGAAAAACTTCCTCTTTTGTTGGGTTGGCATTTCTTTGATAAGAAAATTCCCTGCGTGGTAATTTGCTATATCGGCAAACCACGAGGTATTTTGGTCATCATGAGTAGTCACCGTATTCAACGTTTCAAGAGGAAAAGTTTCATTAATTTCTTTAGGATCAAAAACATTCTCATACGGGTTTTCAAGACGAGAGAGGTGATCGGCTGCATAGTTTTCAGCTCCCTTGGTATCAATTACTGAAAAATCGAATTCTTGAAGAAGTAAGATCCATCTAAAGCAATCGTGCTTATGGCGTCTTTCTTGTTGAAAAGGTATTTCAATGCGGAAATGTCTGTGTGTAAACAACACTCTTGTTCATGATTAAATATGATCGAAACTTCTCAAATGCGTAAACAACTGCTAGCATCTCTTTTTCCGTTGTTGTGTAGTTTGATTCTGCTTCTGTCATTGTCTTACTTGCGTAATGAATTGGTCGAAAATGCTTCTCAATCCTTTGCCCTAGAACCGCACCTATTGCATAATCACTTGCATCGCACATGATTTCAAAAGGTTGGTCCCAATTCGGAGCAATGAGAATTGGAGCTTCGGTTAACTTCTTTTTCAATGTTTGAAAGGCAAGAATGCAATCTTCTGAGAAAATGAAAGGAGTGTTCTTCTCTAAGAGATGGGTCATGGGTCGAGAGATTTTGGAAAGTCTTTGAAAAATCTAGAGATGAGAATCCCATCATAGCCGAGAAAACTTCTGATTCCATTATACGAGTCGTTGGAGGTGAAATTACATCAACTTTGGCCTTATCGACTTCAATTCCTTTTCTAGAGATCTTATGTCCTAAAACAATGCCTTCTTTAACCATGAAATGGGCTCTATTCCTAAATTAGTGCTGAAATTGTGTGTCTTCACACATATTAAGCATTTTGTCTAAAATAAGCAAGACAACGAGGAAAAAGAATCTCCGAAAACGAAAAATCGTCCAATAAAGATCTTCCATCTATTTATCTAACATGTCGTGAAAAATAGGCGCATCAAACAACGTTGAAACGTCCGGGTGCATTGACAAACCGTGAAAGGCATACGACGTAACACGAAAGTTCCATATGGGAATGTGAAAGTAGTTTTCTCTTGATCTTTAGGGTCAATTGGGATTTGAAAATACCCTAAAAAACCATCTAAGAAACAATAAAATTCATTGCCGGCTAATCGCGTATTCTAACATAGGTCTCCATGTAATGGTAACTGAAAATGGTCTTTACAGTTTCTTCCGTTAACTTTCGATAGTCGATGCAAACTCTCCATCCCGTAACTAATCTTGTAGGCACCAGCTCATTTTCTTCGTTCTTGACAACGGTCATACCACCTTTTTTAGGAACACAATGGACCGGACTAACCCATGGACTATCCGAGATCGGATAAATCAAATCCTGAGTCAGAAAGTTTTTCTACTTCTTTCTTGATGACGTCGTGGATTTTAGGGTTAACCCTCCTTTGATGTTGGACTGAAGGTTCGTAATCATCTTCTAAAAGGATTTTGTGAGAGCAAAACTCTGGATCTATGCCTCGGATATCAGAAAGTTTCCAAGCAATTGCTTGTTTTCGGTTTTTCAGAACGTTAATGAGTGAGGTCTTTTCATCTTGCTCAATCTTTTGAAATTAAGACTGGAAGTATTGTATTTTCACCTATATAAGAATGCATACTCGAGATGCGGAGGTAACTCTTTAAGTTCGACTTCGGGAAGTTCAACTTTTGGTTCATGTGAACATTTCTGTGGTTCAACAACTTTAAGATCTTTTTGAATTCCGGGTGAGTAATCTCCTTGGTTTGGTGAAGGTAATGGATCATTGTTGAGAAGTGCCTCGAGAATGAGAATGTCACCCTCGGGATCGTAGTACGTAGCATCAATTTCCGTTGAAATTTGCTCGTCATCGATAGCTATGAAAGCATCGGCTTCCTCAAAGAGTAGAAAGTCGCTTTCATTAAACGGAGTAAGCGTCGGAGAGGAATTTGAAACAATCGGATCGTAGTATGGAGAAGGATTGTTGTAAGCAAAGGAATCGGAAAATCTAAGTACTTCTTGTGAATAAATTTCACAAGCAGAATCGATAGATCAACCTCTCAACGAGTTCGAGATTGTTGTATGAAAGGAAGTGCAATCACCACATTTAAAGGGTTCACGATGATCATCATCCTAAAGTAATCTCTCCTTCGTAAACATCGATTAAAGCATGAGCCGTCCTAAGAAAGGGTCGCCCGAGTATTAACGGTACTCGAGGATCGGCTATAAAATCAAGCACAACAAAGTCAGCGGGAAAGTAAAACTTTCCTACTTTGACGAAAACATTCTCAGCTACACCGGTTGGTTTGGAAATTGTACGGTCGGCTAATTCTAACACCATTTTTGTATTCATAGAGCCCGTGAGTGTGAAGCTTTTTCCAAATGTGGATAAAGGCATAGATAGATACTAGCACCTAAAATCGCAAGGGCTAAGTAACTATCCGGAAAACTCCCAAAAAAATCAACATGGAATGAGAAATCGACCGGGGTCACCTAGCTTTTTTGGAAGCTTTTTAGGACAACCGCACTACAATTTTCATTCAACGATGTTGATGGTCAATGTCGATCACTTAGTCTTTGTATTTTAACATCTTTTTTAAACATTGATCAACATTGCGGCCATGAAATGAGAGCATCCGCTGAACAAAAAGCTCAAATTGAAGGTTACGAAAGATTTCCAAAAACTTTGAAGAAAGAATGGATCATCTTGGTTTTTAATATAATAGAAGTTTTATTGAAAACTACTAAGTATAAGAATTTTTAGAAATTTCGGCATGACCTTGCCGTTTATACAACGTTTCCCTTATTCATAAATTTCAATATTTTTCCACTCTTTATCAATCTATGTTGCAAACATCCGCGTGTTATAATATATATATCTACGAAATCAAACAAACAATTAAAAGACAATATATAACCAAACACACCCTTGGGTGTTAACTGCCAAAACAAACGCACCCTAAAGCTGTAAAACGGCGAACCAAACGCACCCTAGTGGGCCGTAAAGCGCAGAACCAAACACGCCCTTATGGGCTGTTAAACCCATAGCCAAACACCCTTTTTTTGCCATAAAACACATAAACAAACGCCCCTTAAGGGCTGTTATACGCAAACCCAAACGCACCCGAAATGGCTGTAAAACAGCCATCCAAACGCCCCTACTGGGCCGAAATCACAGCAAACAAACACCCCATTTTTGGGCTGTTACACAGCCAAACGCACCCTAATGGCTGTCCACACAGCCAAACGCACTCTAGTCGGTGTGACAATCGAACCGAACCCACCCTTGTGGTTTTAATAGACTGAACTAAGCACCCCTCGAGGGGGGGGGGTGCTGCTGCTACCGAAAACAAACAAACCAACGCACCCCTTTAGGTAATTCTGCCAAAACCCAAGGCACCCCTTTTTGGTGCAAAACCAACCGAGAAACAAACGCCCCTCATAGGGAGGGGGGCTGACCACCACCGAACCACCCTTGGCTATGGTGACATGGTGGGGTGGTCGCGGTGATGTTGGTGGTGAGCCGCGGCGGCTGCATGGTGGCCGGCGGTGGCGAGGTTGAAGATGGTGGTGTTGGCTGTTGGAGGTGACGGGGGAGATGAAGGTGGGGTGGAGATGATGGCGTCGGTGTTGGTGGTACGCGGCTGGTGGTGTACCGTGGTGTGGTGGCGTCGGTTGGAGGCCGACGGCGGCAGAGATGGTGATGATAATGAGGGTGGTGTTATGGTGGGCTGCGGTGGGGAGGCAGCCGAAGGAGGGGCGGCGCGTGGCGGCGAGTGGCAAGGGGGATCGAGTAGATCGGGTCACTAGGAAGCTTTTTGAAGCTCACCGGAAAACTCCGCCGGAAAAGTCACCGGAAAAATTATTCCGGCGGCGGCAGCGGTGGCCGGCGGCGGCTGACCGGCGGTGGCCGGCGGCTGGCCGGACAATGGGTGGGGGAGAGAGAGTTGTAAATGTGTGTGTGTATAATTTGAGATGGAAATGAAATATTTAATAAAATTTTATATTTATATAAAAAGTTTTAAAATTTGTGACAAGTGTTGAAACTTGAGGGTGAAATTTTGTAACTTTTTTCACAGGGACCCAATATGTAACTTTCGAGTATTATTTTGTAAAATAGTCGTTCGGGACTCGTTTGAGCGACTTAACGGATGATTCAACACACGAAACTTGCGCCATTGTTTTTCAAATAATTTTTCCAACAAAAACGAGTATTTACTTGATAATATTTCATAATCATTTTTATAACACTTATAAAAATGTTCGTTATTTATTTAGTGAACCGGTTACGTCTCGTCCGAAATAAAAATAAATAAAAATAAATTTCTAACCCATATATTCGCGTTATCAACAAACGTTTTCGAATAAAATGATGACTAAAGTTATTAAATATTTTTATTTAATAAAACTGTTAATTAAATATAATTTAATTATTTTCTGGTTTCTAAATCTTGCGAGGGCATTTCAGTCACTTTTTGACCGTTT
The DNA here is from genome assembly GCA_026074375.1 of Tanacetum coccineum. Taxonomy (NCBI): domain Eukaryota; kingdom Viridiplantae; phylum Streptophyta; class Magnoliopsida; order Asterales; family Asteraceae; genus Tanacetum; species Tanacetum coccineum. Next base: position 12,591 of record BQNB010144094.1, read on the forward strand.
TCGGGTCTCGGTCAAAACTAAAAAGTTGTCTGGAATGTCGTTTTATATCAAATTGCTTTAGAGTCCGAATCGTGAAAACGTGATTTAGCTGGTCGTTTTTGATAAGTCAGCTTAAAAATAAATAAATTTTATAAACGACAAACATGTAATAATAAATATGATTTATTATTTAAATATGTTCCGAAAATTGACGGTTGTTATAGTCTTCCCACCTTAAGAGAGCGCCGTCCCGGTGCTCAATTTGTTTTATTCGTCCTTGGTTTACTAGTGATTAGATGAGTGGATATACCTAGGTCATAGAGATCGCCGGCCCGGTGCTTAATTTGTTTTATTCGTACCTTTGGGTTTACATGATTGGTATGAGTGGATATACCTAGGTCATCGTCGAGGTTTCCAACGATAGTTGGAATGAACAAAGGTCAAAAGCATCAAATATAAGCAATGAATATGAGCGAATGGATCAAATGTCATGAGAATCTTCCAAAGGAAGGATAAAATACATGACTCGAAGAAAAAGCCCTTGGAACGAAGAATTTAACAAGTCGTAAATTCTTGGAAGCGGTTAATGGTTCATTACTATTAGATTATCAAGTTCGCGGCGGTCGATACACATTCGGAAAAATCCATATAACAAATCACGAGTCGAAAGAAGTTCATAGCCCCAAGAATGATTCATACGGACGAACACACGCTATGTCGGATACACATAAGCCCACTCATTTATAATTTGTCACTTACAAAAAGAAGCGTCCCAATCCTTGTAAGTAAGAATTATAAACGAATGGTTCGGTACGTTATAATTTTCATATTCAAATGAAGAGGCGTCCCAATTCGTTTCAATAAGACAATTATAAATCATCCTACTTAAGTATCGCCGGCAAAAAACACGATATTAAAACAATGTAACGTAAATGCTTGAATTTAATCGTAAAAGATCAAGAAGAAATTAACCCACATGTATAGGTATTCTTATATAATACCAGTATTGACGCTCCAGGGAGTAAATGAGAAATTAGGAAGTACGCGAAAATCAAAGTGGTCAATATATATATAATGGGCCGATATAAGGTAATAGTAAATACTTCAATCAGATGAGACGTGAGAGGGTAAAACATAGCCAAGTATTATATACTAATTATTAATGTAACAGCAATAGGGATGCAAAAGAGAGCATATAAGTTACCTGGGAGCAAGCGCGCGCGGATATCGGACAATGGTGAAAGACTCATAAATATTTTCGAAAAACGGTTATAGTTTAGGTTTTGAAAATGACCTAGTTCTCTATAACCAGTAGCTCTGATACCACTCTGTAACACCCCCATAAAATCACAACGCAGCGGAATACCACTTTGGGGTGCTACTTCATAGTATAAAGTACAAGTTACAGTAAACGACCTCAAAAGAGACGTTAATAAAATGTCACATTCGATTAAAACTTCAGAGTAAATTCAGGTCCCAATAATTTATGTTTTAACAAGATTACAAGATTTCAATCGTGACTCATTTTGTATATTTAAGGAAAAATAGTTATCGAATGTGAAGAAAACCGAGTCCTTTAAGTTTTGATATCCACGCGACTCAAATGCTCCCAATGCTCAGCTAGCAATATAATAACCTGAGAAAATACATGTGTTAGGATTTATGATTTCCTAACTTAGATAAACCTGACAGTACAAATAGTTTTAGTACTGATAGTTATAGTAGTACCGACAGTACAAAATGTTAGTACTTGATCAAAGTTAGTACTGTTAGTAGAAAGTAGTTATACCGTTTATAAGATTATGGTGGAGATAATCTAGGAAAAGATAAGTATGTGATTTGTAAGATCAGATAGGGTTTATCCTTAGTCCTAGGTAAAAGGATTCCAATTGGCACAGTTATTATAACATCATCAAGATATCCACATCAAAATCATATCTAGTTAGTTTTAGTAACTGTAACGCTCTAAGCATATTAATAGAAGTATTATTCTACAGGTTTTACATTGTTTTTTTAGTACTTGTGTTGAATCCGCATCAACTTATAGTATTCACAATCAGTTTTACTGTATAGACAATTGTATTTATATACTCTTGGTGCTAACATCTTAATAAGGCTTGCAGTGATCTATTCGTCAGGGACCACAAGTGGTACAGAGCCTGTGAGAAACTCTGAATAAAACGAACAGATCAAATCAAACACTCATACTACAAAACTAAACATTCTTCATCATCATCACAAGGATGAAATTCACCACCACCACACCAACTCACCTCCACCCTCGACACAAACACCAACCCAACAAACTCCTCATGACAGATTTTCAACCATCAAGCGCTATTCTCAAAAAGGGAAGAATATGATATCTGGGCTATGAGAGGGAGCACTATTTGGCCCATACATACAATCCAATCTGTGAGTTTATACAAAATAGAATGTTCTTGTTCTAATCCACTACAGATTCATCAGGACAAATTAAGGTTTTTGCCTTCCTAGAAACTGCAGAAGGAAATTGTAGCCAGAGAAAGAGAGAGAAAAGCAAGGACCCACCTTGCTAAGGCCCTACCAAAGAATCATCTTGCTAAGTTCCAAAGATTACTATATGCAAAAGAATTTGAGATGTCCCATCAACATCTAGATTTTGGTGGAAATGACGAATCCAAGAAGATGCAAAAGTATATCTTAAAGCAACAGTTTGAAGGATTCATTGCATTGTGTATCCAACACAGAAGGGCTTCACAAAGGCTATGACAGGTTCCAAAGTCTCCTGAGTCAGTTAGAGATTCATGGAGCAAGAGTATCTACTGAGGATGCAAATCAAAAAATTTTAAGATCTCTACCTTCTGCCTGGTCAAAGTTTCCTTGATAATGAGGACCAAACCAGGAGTGGACAGTCTAAGTTTTGATGATTTGTAAAATAATTTAAGAGTCTTTGAGAGTGATATAAAAGGCTCTACTGCATCATCCTCTAGCCCGCAAAATGTAGCTTTTGTCTCTGAGAATACTAGCAGTACTAATGAAGTTATTACCGCTTATTGTGTTTCCAATCTTTCTGGTCAAAACTCAAAGTATGAACAAACTTCATCATACTCATTACTTGCTAATCAATCAAGTTGCCCTCAACTGGATCATGAGGACTTGGAACAGATTGATGAATATGACCTTGAAGAAATGGACTTGAAGTGGCAAGTGGCCATGATCTCAATGAGAATGAAAAAGTTTTACAAGAAGACTGGTAGAAAGCTACAATTTGATGCAAAAGAACCTGTTGGCTTTGATAAAACCAAAGGGGAATGCTATAATTGCCATAAAACAGGCCATTTTGCTAGAGAATGTAGGATCAAGGGAACTCAAGATAACAGGAGGAGGGATGCATGGAATTCTAGAAACAAGGATGGGAGCAGAACTGGACAGAAGGAGGATTCTAAAGCATTGGTGACAATTGATGGAGAAGGTGTAGATTGGACAAATCATTCAGAAGATGAAGATTATGCTTTGATGGCTTGCAACAGCTCAGACTCAGACACAGAGGTAATTTCATGTTCAAATAAGTGTAAAGAGTCTTATGCTAATCTTAAAAAACTGTATGATGCTCAGAGAGAACAACTTAGTGATGCAAGCATAGAAATAAAGGCATATTCTCAAGGTCTTAAGAAAGTTGAAGCACAGTTAGTTGCTCATCAACAAGGACAACTTTGGTATGAACAAAAGATAAAGTTTATGAAAATAGATTTAGATGATAAAACAGATGTTCTCACATACCATAAGAAATTATTAGCAGAAGCTCAAAAAGAAAAAGAAGATTTAAAGGCTAAAGTAGAAAAATGGCATAATTCTTCTAAGAATCTTAGTAAACTGCTAAATACCCAAATGAGTGCTAATGATAAGTTTGGGCTTGGGTATGGGGATCACAGATATGATGGTATTTTGAGCTATGAAAATGAAGTGTTGCAGAGTGTTTTTATGAATAAAGAGAGTGAGATAGAAAACCAACCTTTGTATGATAGGTTTGTTACAGCAGAGGGAATGCATGCTGTACCCCCACCCATGATAGGGAATTATATGCCCTCTGGATCTGACATTGAAGTAGATTACTCACAATTTACATATGGTCCAAAACAGACTCAACCTAGTGAATCTGAATCCCATTCAAGTGAATTTGATACCTGTGAATCTAACATTAGTACAGAACCCTCTGAATTAGTGTCTGAACCAGTTGTCAAAGGTCTGGTCTGATGCTCCTATCATTAAGGAGTATGAATCAGATAGTGAAGATGAGTATGTGTCTATACCAATAAAAGAACAAAAAAACACCTAGTTTTGCTAACCAGCAA
>BQNB010144096.1:3764-16903 GCA_026074375.1 Tanacetum coccineum
TTATTGTGTACACATCTATTTTGCATTTGGTTTTGGCACATACATGGTGAGCAACTTGCACATTGAGTGAAATTTGGTTGGTGTGGACGATTCCACATTGTGTGATTAGTGTTAGGGTAATTTGGTCTACCATTATCTCTCCTAGTTTGAGGTGGAGTTTTAGTCCTCATTGTGAGTTTAGTAAATCCGACTCTGGGTTTTAAGGAGGGTTTGTAAAAATGTTTTACTTCATCATCACTTGCAATAGGAATTTTAGTATTATTTATAAGTATAAATTTTGGGTTTGATTCTATCAATTTTTATTTTGACTCGACTTCTTGAGCTTTTACAAACTTTACTTGTTTGGTTTCGCTAGGTGATCATTTGGTAAAATTAAAACCTAATCCGGATTTATCTTCGGAAGTCTTTTGAGAATTTATTATTTTCTTAAGTTAGTGACTACTATCATTAAATTTATCTAGCCTAGATATTTTTTTTCTAAGCACCACATTTTCAAGCTTAAGATCTTGACATAATTTACATTCTTCAATTATTTCCTTACCTTTTTCTAACCTAGATAATTTGTTTTTTAGTTCTAGTACTTCATTTTCTAATTCTATTTTAGCTTGTTTTAGAGTTTTATTTTTTGCCATGACTTTTAGTCCTAATTTGCATAGTCTACTATATTCATTATCTAAGTCATTTTCGTCTAGTAATGATTGGTCATCACTAAAATATTCGGTTTCAGAAAGTACCTCATTGGAATCTTTAGCCATAAGACACTTTTTGTCCTTTGTCTTCTCCTCTTCATCATCGTCGCTATCACTCCAAGCTCCTCCCACGAACGCCCTTTGATTTTGATATTTTAATTTTTTGAGACATTCTCCGATGAGATTATCTTGATCTTCACACTTGAAACATTTTCTTTCACTTGTCTTATTTTTATCATTTTTATTTCTTTGGAATGATCTTCTTTCTTCATATGGTTGTTTTACGAATCGTCCTTGTCTTTTGAAGAATTTCTTGAAGTTTCTTACGGCCATGGCGTATTCTTCATCTTCACTATCGGAGGTTGAACTATCTTCATCACTAGATTCCTTTCTAGCTTTCAAGGCAATAGATCTACTTTGTTCTCTTTTGTTTTTGACGGTTTCGGAGTCTTTCTTGATTACTTCTTCATAGACTTTTAAATTTCCAATAAGTTCGTCAAGTGAATGAGTTGTTAGATTCTTTGATTCTTCAAATGCTGTGACTTTTACGCGCCATTTAGGATGCAATGCCCTAAGAAACTTCCTAACACAATTCTTGCTAGAAAAACCTTCATCAAGTGCTTTTAGACTAGTAATAATAGTGTTAAATTTAGCAAAAGCATTATCTATTGATTCCTCTTCCGGAATCATGAATTGTTCATATTGTTGAACAAGAAGATCTATTTTATTTGCTTTGACTTGATTATTACCTTGATGAGTGATTAACAAAGTATCCTAAATTTCCTTTGCGGTTTGACACATAAAAATTCTTTCATATTCTTTACGTGGTAAAGCATTATAAATTACCATTTTGGCTTCATTATTTTTAGCAAGTTTCTTTTTAAGATCATCATTTTGTTTGTGAAAAGATACAATTTCATCCTTTTTAGTTTCGGGATTAAATTGAATGGGAGGAAAATCACCATCGGTAATAACATGCCAAAGATCTAGATCTTTTGACTTCACATAAGTTTCGAATCTATTTTTCCAATAAATAAATCCATCACTTTCAAATAGTGGTGGTCTTTGCATAGATTGCCCTTCTAAATATTTTTCCGATTCCATAGATCGATTCAAGTTTTAAAATACAATTTATTTTAAAAAATCTTGTTTTAACGTGGCTCTGGTACCAATTGTGGAAAACTAGAAGGGGGGTTGAATAGTTTACCGCTTTTTAAATTTAAGTTTTATGTATGTTTGTAAAACTTAGATTCGACCTTTTTGTGAATTCAATGCTTGCACAATATGAACAATGTAAATATATAAAATGATAAAGTAAGACAAGAGATAAGAGTAAGAACAATCAAACCACAACGCGAGGATTTATAGTGGTTCGGTAACGAAGCACCTCTTCGCCCTACTCCACTCCCCGAGCACCAAACTCGAGAGTTTTCTTCACTATGTCAACAAACTCCCTTATGGCGGAGAAAACCGTACACAACGTTGCTTATATCAATTTACGACACTAAGCTAAATGTCGAGTTCTAATCTTAGCTAGAACCAATCTATCACAACACAACTTCACGACTTGTTCACGACTTCACAACTTCACGACTTCTTCACAACTTCACAACTTCTTCACAACTTCACGACTTCTTTAAAACTTCACGACTTCTTCACAACTTCACGACTTCACTTCACCACACTACTTATATCACAACTACCTAACACTACTTGGTAAGATCACAACGATCTAACTATACTTACAAAGATCACCAAGATCTAGCTACTACACACAACTACAAGATATACAATTGATTTACAAATATGTGATATGAATGCAACAAGATTGCTATGCACACTAAGGTGTAATACTTCTTCACTTGATGATGGAAGTATTCTTCTCTTGCACTTGAGGAATATAGCTTGGATCACTTGGAAACAAAGCTTTATGATTAAATGATCAAAGGATTTTAGAGAGGATAAGTGGGCTGTTTTGAGCAGAAAGAATGAGTGCAAAAGGTGAGAAAAATGTTGGGGAATAGTCCAGTATTTATAGGACAAAAAGGAGGAGCGGGGTCTATGGCCGGCCCCCTTAAATAGGGTGTCGGCCCCCTTAAAATTAAGGGGGCCGCCCATGTAATTAAGGGGGCCGCCCCTTATTCAGACGCTCCTTTTTGTCCTATTCAGGGGAGGTGTTTACTGGACCATTTCTAGCCGTTTTAGGTCCGAAAATTTGAAATTCAAAATGTTTATTTTGAATAAAACATTTCTTTTAAATGTAAAAAATGTTTTGTGATGTTTATAAAAAGTTTACAACATTTTATAAAAGTTTCCTTTGATCATAAAATGCATCAAGCATTTGTTTATTCATACCTTTTTTTTTATTCATACCTGTTAAGTTGTATAATTATCAAAAATGGAAAATTTCTACTTATTACTGGTTTTCATTTAATTTTACCATTGAATGTTTTGATATTTTTGTGTTTTATTCAAAACGTAAAGATTGAAAAATATTAATAATGTTTTTAGGCATTATATTTTGTCAACAAAGAGTAAAGTATTCCGTAAGGTTTTTAAGAAAATTACTTTTAACTAAAGTAAAATTCAAAACCATCCCGGGTCGTAGTTCCAACGAGGCGTGAATTAAGAATCGTGATTAAGTTTGTGATCGCGTGATTTGAATGATCAAATTTTGATTTGGATTCTATTTCTACCAAAATGAAGTGGAATTGAATCGTGATTAAGTTTGTGATAGCGTTATTTGAATGATCAAATTTTGGTTTGGATTCTTTTGAGGTGGAATTGAATCATTTGTAAGATAAGCTTCGATTTCTTCCAAAATGAAATCACCTTCCTCAAAAGGAGTGAGAGAGGGGGAAGAAGTAGAAAGTATAGGATCTATAGACGGAGTGGGATTGCCACTCGTAGAACTATCCAAGAATCCGAGGCACTTCTTGAGCATACTCCATCTCAGCTACGTCGGATGAATCGCTTCGATTAATCGACACAGCGTCATTGTAGGAGTATCTTGAAGTTTGACCAACTTTAAAGGTTATGGCTTCATCATCAACTCGGAGTTAATTCTTCACCGTAAACATCAATCTAAAGGCAACGTGCCATCCTCAAAAGGGTTCCGCGAATTAAAGAAAAACCCGAGATCGACAACATAATCATCGACTACGGAAGTCGGCCAGAAAATAGTACTTTCCATACTTTTTAAAGGACATCTTTGGTAATACGGGAAATTGGGGGGGGGACTAGTTGTCGAACGGTCTGCAAGTTCAAGATCACTTGAGTGGAGTAAGTTCGGGGAGTGTGAGTTCTCCATATGGAAGAGGCATCAAGTTGATGCTTGCACACAAGATCGGCCAAGCTAAGCATTCAACTCCATCGGTAAAATCACCATGGAATATGAAACTTACGGGGTACTCCAAGTTTTTCGGGCAATACCTTTTTAGGATAAACGCCAAAACAATTCTAATTCAAACGATGTTTTAGCTAAGTCAAACAATTTTTCTTTGTTATTAAGGAGACTTTTAAACATTGAAGCAAATTTCGGCATATGTAGAAGAGCATCCGCGAAACTGAGCTTGAAATGTAATTCCTAAAGATTTAACAAATTTCGAAAGCTAGTTATTAATCTTTTTCCGAAGTTTCGGTCTTGTTAGCTCTCAAGGATAAGGTATAGACGGTTTTGGCTTAGGAGCAACAACGGGCTCATCATTTGAGCCTTGAATTGGACTAGCGGAGTTTGGATGGTTTTCGGTACTTAGTTGCTCCATTTCACGTTGTACCTTGGGGTTTCCCATTCACCTACCTTGGGAAGAGTGGATTTGAGGTCATCATTAAGGAAATACCACTTGGGTGGTGATTGTTTTAAGTCACTCTAGGGTTAGCAACGGTGTTGTAGAAGTGATGCAATCGAACCCGAAGAAGAAGCGATATTCATTTGGAAAAAAACTAGCCATCATATTCTTAAGCTCATTGGTTTGATTTGACATTGAGGTTTGTATTGAAGTTTGCATTTCATTTCTCAATTCATTTTCAATTTATTTATTGGGATTTTGCATAGCTTTATCTTAGCATTCATTATATATCTTGTAGTTCGACAATTCATTCGAATGAGCAACTTGAGTTTGCTTAATCGGAGCTTGATAATTCAGATTTCCTTGATTAATTCCTCTGTTTTGATTGTAACCTTGATTGTACCGGGTTTGATTATTTTGCACATTTGGTTGACCAAAACCCGATGGTCGGAATTTGGTTAGCTACACTCTGAGGTTGATATCCGGTATCTTCAAATGATTATAGTTTACTTCGGCTGATGAACATATCCTTGAATATTATCTCGATATTCCAAAAAACGTTGCCATCGGTGGCAAGACATTGGTGGTAAGGATGCGGACCACCACAAGTAACACAAATTTCCTCAACCGCTTTTACGAAAGTGGAAGGAGAAGATTTCTGAGCAACCATAGCCTTAACGGCGTCGACAAGAGCGGCAATCTCGGGAGAATGAGGGGTAGAAGAAGGAGCATTCGTACTCACTTTTGTAACAATCGGTTTGTTCAGTGAGTTGCGAACTTTTGACTTGTTTTCAATAATTGTCAAAGCATCTCGAGGCGTTTTAGTCAAAAGATTACCACCGGCGGTGGCATTCAAAGAATCTTGATTGGTTAGGTTAAATCTTTGTAGAAGGTATCAAAGTTGATGCAAAATTCTGGTAAAACAATGGGTGGGATGCACGAAGAGATCCTTGAACGGTCCCATGCTATAACATGATTCATTTAAAACGTTGTTGAAAAATTCGTAATTTCATTTCCCGAAGATTTGGGGGTAGTTTTTGAAGGAGGAATGAATGGTTAATGAACTTGGAAACAAAGATCTTCCAAGTAGAATTAGAACGAGGGGGTTCTGTTTCGAGCCAAATTCCGGGCTGCACCCTCGATAGAACATAGAAAAAGCATAAGCTTAAATTCCGACGAACTAGACACATCTTATTACTTAATAGGAAAGTAATCTTGTTAACAACCACGAATGTGAGCATGTGGAATCTTTTTCTCAAAATCGTTAAAATTTGTTTTAAAGTTACAAGATTTAGAAGACCATGTTTAAGCTCAAAATTCTCCACGAGAATAGCGGGAATAACGATACCATCTCCGTAACCTCGGAGGATGGTGGATAATTCGCCATGTACGTGGATCGGCCATCCTAACTATAGGATTCTACAAGAGAAAAACGGTTTGATCTTTGCTTGGAACGTACTATTGACGACTTTCGGAATTCGTAGAAAAAAAAGGTTTCACCAATAAATTCGAGAAGAGGAGTGGCATGCACTAAGCGCATGCACTAAAAATAAAATAAGAGAAATAAAAAGAAAAATATTTTTGTAACCGATAATCAAACAAGTGTACGGTAGCTCTCTAGAAAACGCACAAAGAAGCGGAGGAGCGGGTAAGCGCGAAGCGTTTTAAAAACCTTCTCCTTTCGGGTCGAAGATCGTAGGATCAACCCTCCTTATACCTCTCTTATAGTTTGTAATCTAAAGGTGAGCCGATTTCACAAGTGACACAACGGTTGATTTTGTTGTTTTTTTAATTTTTTGGTTTTTTAAATACTTTAGGAAAAGTATTTTTGGTTTTTTCTAATAAATCTACGAAAATAAATCGAGAAAAATAAAATATTTTTGTATTTTTTAGTTTTAAAAGAAAACGATAACTTCACGAGGAAGGGTCTTCAAATACTAATCTTCAAACGTAAACACGATAATTGCACACACCTCCCCGGCAGCGGCGCCAAAAACTTGATGATCTTAATTATATATATATATATATATATATATATATATATATATATATATATATATAATTACTTAATACATATATAGTATATAACTAAAATAATCAAATAATAAGAGTGATGTATTCCGTAAGGGTTTTAAGAAAATTACTTTTAACCAAAGTAAAATTCAAAACCTTCCCGGGTCGTAGTCCCAACGAGGCGTGAATTAAGAATCGTGATTAAGTTTGTGATCGCGTGATTTGAATGATCAAATTTTGATTTGGATTCTATTTCTACAATTAATGCAAAAACAAATAGATGCAAGCAATAATCAAAGCAATTAAAAATTTAAACTAAAAACGTTAACGGGAATATAAAATAGAGCCTTAAAAACCTAAATTATAAAATTTTTAACCCTAATAATGCAAATTTATTTTTTAAAAGTCCTAAATGATTAAAAATAATTTTAGAAAAAAAGAATTATATTTTTTTGACTTTTATTTTATTTATTATGAATTAAAAACAATTTTAATCTAAAAATATTATAAAAAATATTAAACTAATTTAGAAAAATCTAAAAAATTCAAGAAAAGTACTTTGAACAATTATAATCCTAGGAAAAATAAATTTGGCCCAACAGCTTATTTGAATAAGCTGTAAATAAGCAGATAAAAGCTGAAAGCTTATTTTGCAAAAAAGGTTATAAAAGGAGAGTGGCCCAAGGGTGCAATGGTTAAGTATGTGTGTGTGTGAAAGGGAGGTCACAGGTTTGAGTCCTGTAGCCTTTCATTTTGATAAAACTTTTGTTTATTTTTCTTTTAAAACAGCTAAACTATAAGCAAAAATAACAAACTTTAAAAAATGAACTTTTTACAAAACTTAAAAATAAGCTAGAAATAAGCAAATAATAGTGACAGACTTGGTTTTTTTACTAAGTGACTAAAAGGCTAAACTGTTTGGACACTTGAGATTAAATAAGCAACAAGGAAAGCAAATAAGCTCAAAACAGATAATTATCTAGTTCTAATAAGCACTAGAGACAAAGAAGAAGCAATTAAAATAAGCTAAAAGGTATTGAAAAGCATAAAGACAGCAGTCATAAAAAAAGGCTAAAAGGAATTTTGACAAACTTTAAGCTAAGAATTAGATCAAATAAGCACTTGAAATAAGCTATAAAGTGAAAACATATTGAGTTTATACTACAATAAGCTTGTGCTAAGAAAATTAGACCCTAAAACTAACATTAACTAATCTAAATTTGTGATTAAAAAGTGACCTTTTAAGCTTTAAAACTGAAATAAACACTTGACAGATTTACACCAAAATCACTAATGACAATAAACACTTAACCAACTCTATTTTACAAAAAAAAAATGCTATTTTGCACCAAATAAGGCATAAACAAGACCTTAAAACAACTTTTAAGTAAAACTTAGATATAAGTAGTTTGAATAGGTTTTAAGCCTACATATTTTAAGATTTGATAGAAAATACCTTAAAACTTGATGTGACTTTTAAAAACTTATTGAAAACTGATTATAAAGCTAAATTTAAGCTTATCAAAACTGACTAGAATACCAAAACAGTTTTAAAACTCTTTTTGACTCGTTTTCAGTTCTTAACCCAAACACCCCTTTAAAAATCTCAAAACTATTTTAAGCTTGATTTCTACTGTTTTAAGCTAAGATTTTTAAAAACAGATAACCAACTAACAATATTAAGGTCCAATAAGCAGATTGCAACAGCTGAAAAGCACTTATCAATAAGCAAACAACATGAGCAGTTTTAAGCTAAACTTAACAGTTTTAATGAAAAACATGAACAAAGAAGATTTAAACTATAAGCAAGCATGAATAAGTAATAAACAACATTAATAAGCATAAATAAGCAGAGATAAGCACTAAAATAAGCAGTCTAATAAGCTAAACAGTAAATAAGCTATAAATTGAAAAGTGAAAACTTACAAAGCCCTTTGCTTAAACAAGGGCATTAACTGCTCTTAGAGCTTATCAACAAGCTCTATCTTGTTTGAAAACAAGCTAGTATAGTCATATATCCTTCTAGTTTGGCTATCTTACAATTAAGCTGAGGTATTTTTAGGGGTGGATTTTGGTGTGGAATTGACTTAAACACTATAAGCTATGAAAAGGTTTAAATTGCCTTAGTAAAACCGTTTAAACAAGAGTTTATAAGAGCTTAGTAGACCATTTTCAAAGCAAATAATTCGTTAACATAAGAAAAAGCAGAATTTATCATAAAAACTTAGAATTTCATTAATACTTAAAAACTAAATACAAAGCTTTAAACGGAAGTACAATAAGCTGAAAAATACAATATTGATTAATTAAAAGCTACCCTAGATAAGATAAAACTAGATACCCTAAAAAAAGAAACTAGTCTTCTATATATAGCCGAATAGAGAGGTTCTTCGGTCTTGAGTTGTGTTTTTTTTATTGTGAGAGGAATGGGAGAGTGTTCTCCAAGTCTTCAATTCTGAGCCCTTAATTCTTCATTTGTGTTTATTTGTTTTGATCACAGCCATTAATTTGATTCGACCAATAAAACTTTATGGGATTGCCAAGGTGGACTTGTCATCTACTGGGAGGATGGGTGAATAGTAGGGTTTGAGTGGGTTTTGTCTGGTTGCAGAGAAAAAGAAGGAAAGAGACGGGTGAATAGTGACAGAGGGTTTGGCTGGAAAGTGGTTTTAGTGTTTGATTTGTAACGGGAGTTAGGGGGAAGGGACTGATGGTGTAAAGGGTTAGGGACTAACGGTCCCCTGTGGGACTATTTGTGAAAGGGGATATGGACTTGAGGTAAATGGATTAATGGATAATGGTTATTGTGTATTGAGGCGTTTGATTTTTGATCTTGGGCCGGTTTAGGATTGTTTTGGATTAGGGATTTTTTATCATATAAGGTTTATAGATGTTAGCCTCAAAATATTGAGTCGAACATGAAGTTCGTTCATTATGTATTTAAGTCTCGGTCAATCAATTAGTTAACGTTGTAATAGAAATGTATCAGGAATCGGGCTCAATAGTTAATCTAATATTGTATATGTTTCGGGTTTAATCCCAAGCAAAACCCGAGCCCGGGTCCTAGTCAAATATCCTGAACGTCACTTTAAGTGTCGGGGTATATATATTCCTTTTCCACCAAGAAAAAAAAGAGTTGATTTCATAATAGACATTTCACTTTTCTATTTTCTCTACTATCTCACTCTCTCTCTTCTTTCTCTCTCTAGGAAATCATCTCACTCTCTTTCTTATTTCTGGATCTAAATCGTGTATGATTATGTAGTGTAGTGTTATAACGGGATCCTACAATTGGTACCAAAGCTTCAAGGGTTGATTTGTGGTTCAAAATCATCAAAATTCGTGGGTTGTTTTTGTTTTTTTGTTCGAAAAAAATAGCAAGAAAAATCAAGATTTGATCTTTGTTTGTGGTTAAAAGTGTTAAAGATTTGTACTTTCGGGCTTAGATCTATCCCTTGCATCATTACTAGGTGGTTTTAACATCATTTCGTAGCTTTCAAGAAAGTTTGAAGATTTTTTCTTGGCTGCGTTTTGTCTAACTGAAAGGGTGTTCTTCATTGCGTTTTGGTCATTGCGTTTTGCTCTCACTGCGTTTTGGTCATTGCGTTTTGCTTTCATTGCGTTTTGGTCATTGCGTTTTGCTCTCACTGCGTTTTGGTCATTGCGTTTTGCTCTCATTGCGTTTTGCCTACTGAAGACCCTTTATCAAAGTAAATCTCAACGTTATGCTGCCCAAATCGCAACAAATCTTGCGTTTTGCCTAGAAGATCTTGCGTTTTGTTCATTGCGTTTTGTCTCAAGGTTGCGTTTTGCTCATTGCGTTTTGTCTCAAGGTTGCGTTTTGCTCATTGCGTTTTGTCTCAAGGTTGCGTTTTGCTCATTGCGTTTTGTCTCAAGGTTGCGTTTTGCTCATTGCGTTTTGTCTCAAGGTTGCGTTTTGCTCATTGCGTTTTGTCTCAAGGTTGCGTTTTGTCTCATTGCGTTTTGACTAAAGACACTGCGTTTTGTCCATTGAAAACCCTTGTTTTGAAAACCTAATTTCCCGAATTTGGGAATCTATTAATCATTGTCTAATCAAAACATAACTTCAAGACAAATAAACTTCAAGGACTAATTACAAGGACTTTGGAATTTAATTCGGACTACGAGGACAATTAATTCAAAATATACCACACAAGAACTTAAAAGACAATCACAATTCAATAACAATCAAAACAACACATATTTACCCCTCACACTTCTAACGCTTAAGTCTGTTCTGCATAGAGCGATTTCGGATTGTTGATAAGTCTAGAGTAGATTCTGTTAGTCTGTACCAGGGAACCAATGTCTTTATATTGAGTTGGTGGTTTAGGTAGATCAAGTTGTAGGGGTTTTTTTTGCCGGTTGGATGTGTTGTGTTAGTCATTAGATCTTTTTAATGAAAGAGATGCGTGAGTTGGGGAGTGGAATTATTCCTATTTAACGGGCTTTTAGGTTGTCTCGATTTAGATAATAGGTATGTAGACACCTGCTTTTATTTAACTACTTCCAGCAGGGGCATCCTAGTGAATTGCAATATTCATGAAACTATGCATTCATCATGACTACTCCACAGAACGTACGTCAGTATTCGAAAGTAGAAGTTAGTACATCCTCAACACCCTCAACAAGACCATAGTCAAAATATAACCATCAACATGCATCACACACCTATAAATATCATGGCTCGCTCAGCCCCCTGGTTTCAAAAGATGTTTCCACCAAGCTTTTTTGACCAGGATATATTCTCAGACTGTGGCGGTCACTTTTTTCTACGATACATTGACACTAAAGGAAAGGAAAACAATGAATGTCGGAATATCTGGGGATGAAAGGAAATAGGAAAAGGGGAATAAACTCTGCCTTTGGAAAAGGGAAAGGAAGGAAAAAAAAATAAATGCATATCCTCCCCCTTTGAGGCATTTTTTTAAAAAATGCCTTATTAATTTTCTGAGGTGCGGGTCACATACAAGCTATAACAAAGTTGTAGTTATCTTTAACGTTAGTAATAGAAGCTGTTGCTGCAATTTTTTTGTGCTCGAAATGGACAAAAACAGTTAGTAAATTTCTCCAGAAGAAAAAGTTTACCACAACATTGTCGAGTCGAGACAAATTACACAACATGTCTGACAGAGTACAATAACTGTATTTTCAAGCTGAAAAGGAAGCTCATTTTCTTGCAGTTTTTTTTATGGTATTGGAGATATGTGAAAGATGATAATCTACTCCAACTGTTTCATGCATATGCAAACACAGCTCTTTAATGAGATTTTGGATAGCCATTGAAAGGCTCTTATTAACAGGGTTGAATCATTTGAACATACAAGATGTTATGGGACCAATCTGTTCTGGGAATTTAGGAAGTATACTTCTCGCGATGGAGAATCCATGGAGTCGGATTACATCCCCGGTTTTTTACAAATACTGATGAATGACTGTTGACAAGGAACAACTTGCAAAGTTACCAACAATACTAGGAATGTTAAATTTCTTTAACAACTTCAAACAGATATGGTCATGATTTGTGGACGGTTGTCAAGCAATCTAAGGAAATAGACACCATCTCATTCACAAACTGTTTGGACATTCTGAGAGCTGTATCTAAACGAAGTTAATGATTTCGTTCTAAGTGATTAGGGGGGGGCCCCCCCAAAAAAGTTAAGAGTGCACAATCATTAGCACTTGTTGTTGCTGCTCAACCATATTCAGATCATTACTATCAAGCACCAAAATCTTAAAGATCAAATGCACAAGCATCAAAGCAATCTTCTTCCACAAGACCAAGTTTGATCCTACCAGACACAAAGGCAAAGAGATCCACCAAACCAGTTACACCTCCCCCATTCTGAGTCTGTTCTGAGGAAGAAGTGATCCTGAACAAGCTCAGAGGGATTAAGGATATTGCAAAAGGAATTTGGCACTCCTTGGCAAAGTCTTTCAGAAGCTCTACAAACCTACCAACAACAACCTTCGAACTTCTTCAAACTCCAGGAACAAGACTGAAGATACCACACCAAGGTATAACAACGACAATCAGTCAGGGCAGTTTGGGAATCAAAGGACAATGACAGTTGCTGGGGCTAGGGAAACTGTAGGAAGTCAGGTAGTGCAACAGAATGGGATACAATGCTTTAACTGCAAGGGATTTGGCCACTATGCAAAGGAATGCAGGAAGCCAAAGCGTGTTAAATACTACTCGTATCACAAGGAAAAGATGATGATGTGTAAACAAGCTGAACAAGGTGTTCCACTGCAAGCTGAGCAAGCTGATTGGCTAGCAGACACGGATGAAGAGATTGATAAACATGAATTAGAAGCACATTACAGTTTCATGGCAAAGATTCAGGAGGTCTTACCAGAAGAATCTTGTTCAATTGAACAGCCATTGGAACAGGTACAAACCCATGATGAAAATAATGTGTTTGCAAATGAAAGACGACATTCCGAGCAACCTGAATCCATTAATGACGCATATGTTTTGGAGAAGGATGATAGCAATGTCACTCCTGATTCATCAAATATATGTAATAATGATAATCAGGTTGACCAAAATGTGTTGATGAGCGTGCTGCGCTTGCTAATTTAATTGCTAATTTAACTCTTGATACGGAGGAAAACAAAACAATTT
>BQNB010144097.1:0-13118 GCA_026074375.1 Tanacetum coccineum
CGTCACATCGAAAGAAAACATGCTGAACATCCTCCATAGCAGCATTACAAAGAGGACACAGATGTGAATCCAACAAAACACATCTACGGCTAAGATTGACTCTAGTCGGATGTTGAATCAAACACACCCTTAATGACCCAAATGTCTAACCGCGTCTAAATAAGTCAGATTAAGATGCTGTTAAGAGGCATTTTTGAAAAAACAAACACCACCTTAAACCTATTTCATTCCAAGTCATCATAAACATCATCTCACTATGGTGACTCAATTTATAAACCTATTCAAAATTTATAAACTTTCATAAACCTTTCATAATGGATGCTCTAAGTGCAGAAAGTTATATATATTTATTTTTATTTTCCAAGAGCCAAACCTTTTTCTGGCGTTTAAGAGACAAAAGAAAAGTTAACCAAAAAGGATAAAAGAGGTAGAGATCAAATTAATTGTGGAACCATGACTATAAGTTAACAAACGTATATAACAAGAATTAATATACCCACAATTGTTGACCAAGACTTGACGAAAAGATGTAAACACAAAAATAAAAAAGATTGCATTGTCTTGTTATGTTATCAAGCTTGCGAATTTGTCTTGTTTGTTAGAAGAGGAATATGGCAGCAGAAGGACCAGGCTTAGAGATGGTGTTGTGGATTAGGGTTTGATGTGGCTCACATTCGTTTCGATATCATGTTAGACATTGAATAAACACTCATGAGTATAATGTATTATTTGACCACAATATATAGTGATTACATGACACGTAAAGGAAACTCTAACGGACCCTTAGCTCATAAACGAGCTTAAGCCGACTAGCCTAATATAACACCTAATAATATTCTCATATTTGAATAGAATTACAATTATATTATATGGTAAGTTGCTTAGCTACATGAATAGCGACTTGTTTCTGGAAAGTGGCAAGTTAACGACTCATTTAGCTATGTCTAGTTGAATGTCGTCAAATTAGCGGCTTGATTTGCGATATTGTCTTAAATGTCGCAAAAATAACGACATAATAAGTGACACAATTTGCTGCAACATCATATAAAAAGAGATTGCGCCTTACTTTGATGATCAAATTTGACTACACTAATCAGATTAGATAAAGTCAATCAAATTTTTATTTTTCATACATAAGAATTGCGCGTAGTAAAAGAATTTTTCATACTACGTGCGCTTTTGATGTATGAAAAATATAATTTTGATTGCCTTAATTTTTTTCTTGTCATCTTTGATAGTACGTAATATTACTAGCTGTGACATGTTATTCAATTCGCGAGAAGAACTATCAAAGATGACAATTTAAATGGGCTGGCCAAGGATTTGAAACTTCAACTTTATTGGTAAAAATTCTATTTAATGCATTAACATGAGGTACTGAATGAATCATAAAAACACCATTCAACAAATTTGACATTTTTAATTGAGGAATGCTACACTCACACTTTTTTTACATAAAAAAATTCACACCCACATTTGTAAGTTAATTATTGGGAGTGGAAGTAAGAAAGAGAAAATTTTATTTTTATAAGATGCGCTATTAGGATTCTCATAGCCATAGCAGCGTACTATGATTATGAGATTTGGCAAATGGATGTTAAAACTGCCTTCTTGAATTGTCGCATAGGTGAAGGCATCTATATGGTGAAACCTGAAGGGTATATGTTAATCAAAAATATCAAAACGGTTTATGAAAACTTCAAAGATCTATTTATGGTTTGAAGCAAGCATCACGTCAATGGAATAAACGATTTGATGAGGAAATCAAAAAGTCAGAAGTTTGGGATTTACTCAAAATGTGATGAGCCGTGTGTATATCGCAAAGCTAGTGGGTAGAGTAATGTAGTATTCTTGATCCTATATGTTGATGACATATTAATCATGGGAAACAACATTTCAAGACTTAAGGAAGTTAAGGATTATCTTGGAAAGTGTTTTTCTATGAAGGATTTAGGAGAAGCTGCATACATTCTGGGAATTAAAATCTATAGAGATAGATCTAAGCGGTTAATTGGACTTATCAAAGTGTTATTGACAAAATATTGAAGAAATTCAATATGCATAACTCTAAGAAAGGTTATTTGCCAATGGAAGTCAAACATGAATTAAGTAATGAGATGTGTGCTTTAACACCAGATGAGGTGGCTTTACTTGATAGAAAGTACCTTATGCTTCGGCTGTTTTGGATTTTTATGTATGTTGTTAGATGCACAATTGGCCAAGAAGTGGGTTTTGCTCAAGACTTGGTCAGGTCGATTCATACAGATATCCAGGGAAGCTCACTGGTGTGCTGTTAATAACATATTCTGAAGTATTCTGAGGGATAGATCGATATGTTTTTTAGTGTGATGGAAGGGAAACAGTCAGGAAACTTAATGTTTAAGGGTTTGGGATGCGTTTCCTGGCTAATGTGATAAAGATGATACGAATCTCAGACGGTTATTCTTTGTCGTCAATGGAGGAGCAGTAGACTGGAAGAGCAAGAAGCAGACAACGATTGCGATGTCTGCAACACAAGCTGAATACATGGCTGCTTCAGAAGCTGCTATGGAGGCTGTTTGGATTAGGAAATTTGTTGGAGATCTTGGAGTGATGCCTTCAATAAAAAAGCCTATTAATATGTATTGTGACAATTCTGCTGCAATCATATTCGCCAATGATTATGGAGTTATGAAAGGCGCCAGACATTTTCTACGGAGATATCACTACGTTCGAGAACAAGTCGAGAGTGGTGAAATCAAAATATTAAAAGTTCACACAGATGATAACTTAGCTGATCCTTTCACTAAGGCTTTACCTAGAGGAAAGGTTACTGATCTTGCCAATGGAATTGGACTTCAATTAGCTAGTAGTTTCATGCATACATGTGATTAGTATTTGGATAAAGGATATTGTAAACATTATTATTTGATGAAATAAAATATTGGTTATGTTTATTTTTGTTATTTAATTTTGCATCCTATTTTACATGTTTTAAATCCTTGAATAAATGAATTATTCTAAATGTCCGTTGTCAATTAATGATATGGGAATATTATTAAATTAAGACAAATCTAAATTGTGGTCGGATATACTTGAAAGTATATTGATGTGATTACATGCCAAATTTAGATGATATTCAATGAATTGAATATAGGACTTATCCCAACTATATGATTGTACTTTATGGATCTTGTCATTAAGTAATCATTAAAAATGTGATCATCAGACTTGAGATACAGGAAATTGTCATGGATTAGTGCTTTTCTGCTGATGCAAATTATAACGCTATACGTAACTGGTTAGTTATACGGATTGTTTCCACCGTCGTTGACCGCTTTTTTGGCCGCCTAGAATAAATCGAGGCGGTTTGTGGCCGCCTAGACCGCTTTTTACAACACTGAATACAGCTGGGCCCCTTGTGGGATTGGTAAGATGTATGTGTGGCCACCCAAGATTTTCTAGAATACGTTTAGAAGATTTGGTAATCTTGCTCAATCAAATAAAACGAGAAACATAATCAGTTAATTAAGGAATGACTAAGATCCATATCCTTATTAACATTGTATTAGAAACAAAAGGATAATAATAATGATGAATCATTAAAAGGTTTTGTCCAGGAGACCGTACTCGAGTCGTACTAGAGGCATCGGCGTGTAACTAGACGCTAACCGATGTGATCACACTATTAAAATATGTCCAAGTGGGAGCTGTTAGTTTATGGACGTAAAAATAACAGTTGTGTGTTAGGATCGAACTCAAGATCACGGGATTGCACTCACTACAAGTTAACGATTAATAAATATTATTTATTTATTGATTTTACACGTAAATAGTTAAGAAACGTTTTAACGGTCGTTAAGTATTTAATGGTAAATGACTAACGAATAAAGGGAAAGCACTAAACTTTGTAAATAGAAGTCATGAAGTTCGGAACACCCCATGTAGGGTGGTAATGGGCCGAGATAGGCTAAGAGGGGAAAAAGAAATTGATTTTGTTCCTTTTCACTAATAGAAAACTTAGACTTTGGCTCTAAGTTTGGCTTATTCTATATAAACTAAGGAATTATGGGATCAATAGATATAAGTTTTGTTACACACAATAGATCCCTAAAATTTTTCTTTGTTTCCCTTTTGTTCGATTCGGCCAAAATTAATCCCAAGGGATTTTTGGTTTTGTTTGATCAATTTTAACCTAGAATATGTTTTCTTGTTTTCAAATAGTCTTTTGGTAACTTGTTTCTAAACGTGGTCGTGACAAGAACGTGGTTTTTAATCTCATATAGATTAAATCTTGGATCGATTAACAAAACTTGGTAAGGGGTTAATCAATAGATCCACATAAACCCTAATTAGGGTTAGATCAAGAACAAAGAAAACAAGAACAATTTTTGTGCTCAAGAATCCAAAGGTATGTAACCCGACCCGGTTAATTATATGCATGTTAATTATATGATTTATTATCGCTTCCGCTATTACGTGCTTTGATGTTTGATTTAGATTATAAATTGTTATGCATGCTGAAAAACAACATAAACTTGGTTAAACAAGCCCGCCATTTTACTTTGAATGTGCTTGTAAGAGAATCAGTCTAAGCCGCAGGTTTGGTCCAGTAGAGCTATTATGTTGGCACTACATCCAAAGGGCCAAGATAGTCCGAACTTCACCTTTTGCTAGATTCACACATCAATTGATGTAGGATGCCAAAAAAATGAAATCAAACATGACATGTCACATAATCATCACAAGTAGGAAGTTACTTTTATTACATATTCCTAAAAAGAAACAATTATATTTGGTTTCTCTAGTGACATATTAGAATGAAAGTGTAATTATGATATATCTATGCTTAATCATTACATATAATATTTCACTCTATTATGTTTTCTTTTTTTTTACAATAATTATTAGAAACTCGCAAAAGTTTATGATATCTAAATGTAATTAGGTCTTTGTGGAAGACTAATTAAGTAAGAGCAGAAGAAATATACTTTCTCATACATTATACATATATGCATGCAACAATATATGATGGCGAAATGAGCAAAATATAGTACAAGTTACAGAATCAATCTTACGCTCTATGAGCACAATGAATAATACAATTGAGTATGAAATTCTTTTGGCATTTACTGTATAATTTGGAAATTATAAATTAATTTGAACGTTGTTTGGTTCTTAAGACTGGTTCAACAGATGGGAACCTTTGCACCATCTATCTTTTCTTAACACCGCTCCTGTTTTTATCCAATCAACTAGGGTTTTTAACGAGGTTTGACTAATCTGTCGGCTACGACCAAATGACCATTTCTCTTTCAAGCAGCAGACAACAGGAAGTATAAAAGGTTGGTTTTTGCATGTATGTATAAGCTCTAGATGTATACTTGCTCTAAAACTTAGGTTACTCAACATTGCATAGGGTTATAATAACATGGAGAAGACACTAACATTTCAAAACTTGGACTTATGAGAGTCCTTTTATAAGCATACAATAATAGTCGCCCGTGATGCACCATGGATTTACATAGATAAATATATAATATATTATATATATAGTATAGATATATATATATATATATATATATATAGTGTAATATTTAAATATGTTTTTCATTATCGCAATTGAAGTAATGAGCCTCCCACTCATTACTTCAATTAGTCCCCATGTTCCTCGAATGGATCTCTTAGTTGTTGAGATATATATATATAATATATATATATATATATATATTGTAAGGTATGTATCCTTTGATCAATTAAAGAGCGCAGGATGGTTGAGATAAACCAACAATGAAGTCTATGATTATAAATGGATTATATGTCATTCATTAGTATGCCCTTACCAAGGATATCGATTGCGTTACACGTTGAGCAATTAATTTTCCAAAAACAAGCACTTAAAAAACTGCATGATTATAGATACTCAATTTAAATCCGGGCATTGATCCTAGCGATAGTAGAGAAAGTATAGAACAAGGCGTTTTCTCCCTTTTGGTTAAAATCAAGTTCTAGGTAGCAACAACCATGTCACGTGTTACAAGATTAAAAACAGCGAGCAACGGGAAAAAAAATATAATAATCACCAATCACCTATTATAATCATACTAAAACCTATAATCGGTATCATCTTCTTTCATCATATTAATACAAATCAGCAATAAAGTTTACCTATTACTAATATGAATGTGCAAGGAAAGGATTAAAACCATTTGCACATTTTTCTGACGTGTTATTTTTAGATGTTATGCTATGCTTAAGGCCCTAGAGAATTGTCACTGAACTATAAAGGTCACGGCAACACAAAAAGACACTATAGATCAGATAACATGAATTAAACCATCTGAAATACCAACGTTTATGCACACTTCACGTTGAGCACTGACAAAATTGGTTGAAGATGTTTTAATATATACAGAGAAACAAGTTCATGGTTACCTGTTGACGAGCTGCTGCAAGTTTTAGGAGCTCATCTGCTTCTGAAAAATTTGAGAACCACTGTGTAAGAGGGTTATCTCTTGGATCAAATTTCTTCCTTCTTTCCAATTCCTCAGCTGGAACTACATTAAAACCCATTAACATTTAGTAGAGGTAGCGATTTCGAGTATATACGTATAAATGGGGTTACATTTATAATGTAATAGCACTGCTATCATAACAAGTAACGCAATACTAATTTAGCAACAAAAAAAAGTAACTAAACAAAACAAGTGTGTGCGGTCAACCCAAGATCCCTACTAAAAAAACATGTTACAACCCCGACCCGTTTAGACTCGTCCATCTTGGTATCACTAATAATTACTATAGGAATGTCATTAAAGTCAAATACACATCAAATAAGAATGTCAACTCACCAGGAGGTAACGAGCCGGGTGGCAGCCTAGGGGCATATACAGCCGGATGATTCTGAATACGTGCCAACAAGCTCTCAGACGGCTCAGTAAACACAACTTCATCATATGATTCAATGACCACGGGTTTCTTTACTGACATGGAACCAGAATCATCCTCTGGATATAGCTTCAAGTGGTGATATCTGTGGACAGTTTGAAGCCAACAAACTTCACATTCTAAACTTTTAACCGTTATACTATACAGATACAAATCAAAGCATTCTATTGAGGGGCGTTTAGATGTGTGAATCAGAATCAAATTTTCAGTTAAAGAATATCAATTTCCAAACTTAATCAGATTATAGAATGTTTTCATTGTTTGGCGTATTCTGACTCTAATGAATTAATACGTTAAAATACAAGAAAAGGGAAAATGGGAGAACGACTCTCGCAAACTTTGTAACTTTAACTTATCCGTAGCAGTTAGAGCTGATTAAATAATCAGATAACCATAAACAGAGATTCCTTATTCAAACATTAATATATGTACATTATTATCTAATACAGCAATAATCAGTTTCGGAAAGAAAAACCAAACACACATACTCTATACCTATTAGAGAAGTCAAACTTGAAACTGAAGTAAAAAAAAACACATTAATATCTGTACATTATTATCCAATGCAATGATTCCTAATTTTAAATTTACATATTTGCATTGCTTTAAAAGCTTGTGCACTGAACCTGAGGTCACGGTTGTATTGGTTCGCATTTATGCAATAGAAGGTGCAACAATCTTTAAAACAAATTATTGCTTACACACTATCTTTGAAACAGTTAATATGATATAATGAAATTTGGAGGTGAAATATATATATTCGCATTTACAGAATATTTATATAAAATAAATGCTATACAAGTACAAGGAAGAACTTACAGATGGAGCGGTTTGTCAGAAACATCACTGTGAAAATGAAGGGTAATAGCAATTTCAAATTCACCCCAACCGGATTCCGATAGCTCAAATGGAGGAGATTCCACAACCCGCATTGGGTTATTGAAACTGGAATGCAATTGAAACACAACTCGTTTAACCATTACACTTAAATCCTCGTTAGTAGATCCCCTGACATAAACTGTCCATCTGTGAGACTGATACCTAATACCAAAAATACCACATCATAAGATATCAAGTTTCCATTTTTACCAACAATTATTAGAAAGAAATTTAAAAAAAAACTCACTCGCTTGCTTTCTTTCCGAGCCAGAATGCAATGTTACCATAAACAATCGGAAGACTAATTTCAGCATCTTTAAGCTTTTTGGCCAAACTCTGCACAACATAATCAGACACATTATGTTCAACATCTCGAGAAACCATTAAACATTACTTAAATAACTAAGCTCGTTGGTAAAACCATTCACAAGAACTCGTAATAGCTAATGTGAACATAACTAAGCTACATGACTGCGTTACACACCAAACTAATAAATACCGTAAAGTGCACCACAACATAACATAATTTCATCTTTTTTTTCCATTGTATCGATATTACTTTACTTTACTTACAGTTTCGCGAAATGCAACATACCTTCGACTTTATTTTGGTAGTAATAAATATAACTGCACGACTTTATTTCATGAGATTACTTTGTTCGGCTTATTTTTCAGAAGCTCATTACCTCGGCATAGATATGAGCTTATTATAACTTGATAATTAGCTCATAAGTCATAAAACAAGCCGAGAAAATGAGCTTAAGATAAATAAGCCGAACAAAATAAGCTAATAAACCCAAAACTAAGATAAATAAGCCGAACAAAATTAGCTCATAATTCATAAAATAAGCCGAGAAAATGAGCTTATTATAACTTGGTAAGATGTCTTTGGGCTTATGAGCTTATTTACCTCTCCTTATATTCCATAAGCTCATTTATTTCGGCTTCGAGCTGGAAAATAGTATCATAAGCAGGATACATTTTAATTTCAATTACCTAAAAATATAAGTAATAACACTAATTTCTTGATCAAAATCCTATAAAACCCTAAACCCACAATTTAAACACTAATTTCAACACACCCATAAATAATCAATCAAATTAAAGGTAAAGATTAAAAGGGTTGTAAAAATTCAATATTTTTACCTTGTTGGCATCATTATCATCGGAAGATCGAACCATTTTGGTGGGGTTTGATTTGGGGGTGATGTGGTCGAAGAGTGTTTTTTAGTAAATGTGGCATTTTTGAAATATATTGGACTAGTACTTTATTGGGAAAATTACAAATTTCGCACCTAAGGTATCCGAAATTCGCACTCCGGCCACCGAAGCCAAGTTTTTAAAAGATACGTCCTTAAACTATCGTTTCTGATGCAATTTGGTCATCAAAGCAAACGGTTGTTACTTTTGCTAGTTAAGTGCCATCACGTGAGGGCATTTTCGCCATTTAGCTTTTCCCACCTACATGCCAACTATCACAAAAACCAATAAACCCCTTATTTCATTTTGATCTCAATTGTTCTTTTCATTTTCTTCCTTATACTTCTAAATCACAAGCAAAATCCACTAGATCTTAAAATGGTGGCACATTCATTTGGGCAAAATCGAGCACATAGTTATCCGATCTGTGATTTAAGACTCGTTTATGGTAATCTTTTTTCCTTTTAATTGTTTTGATTGTTTTGTTCAATAGCATGTTACGAGCATGCATAGTATGGGTAAAAAGTAGTTTACATTTTAGTTATAGACATTAGTGTTTTTCTTTCTTATGGTGTTTGGTGATGTTTTATGTTTTTTATATTTTTTACACATAATCATATAACAACTTGTTTACGCTAAAAATTTATCACAGTGGAGATTTTACCACACCACCAGATAGGAGATATCGTTTTGCAGAAATAGATTGGTATGATTTAGTTGACAGTGACCAGTTTTCGCTTCACGAGTATGATGCAATGTTAGAGGACTTAGGTTTCAACGATGGTTGGATTTTGTTCTCTCATTTTAGGATACCTGACAAATCATTGGATGAATGATTGGTACCATTAATGTGTGATCAAGACGTAGTTAGCCTATTGAAGTATGTTCCTGGGTATAGAGAAATTGAGGTTTATGTTGAGAATGGTGTTTCATTTGTAGAAATGCACATGATGGAGGTTAGGTTGAGTCAAGGTAAGGGTGTGGTTATTGAGAAAATCATGTAGGATAATGTGGTTGAAACAGTTGCTGTAAAAGAGGTTCGTACTGATACTATTAAGGGAGAAATTATTGTTTTTAAAAATGGAATGATTCCAATCAAGTTGGAAATGATGTTGAGAGTGAAAGTTAAGCTTCAATAACTAAACCAGCTCCATTGTTTGAAGGGTATAATCTTGAGGATGAAAAGATGGCCACAAGGACACCTGATGCATTAAGTTTTTAGCAAAATACTGGTTAAGATAGATTGTGAATTAGAACATAGTGGTGATATACTTATGGATAAGGGTAGCCAAGCAAAGTATAGGCAAAATGACATACAAAATGCAAGTGTAAGTGGTGTAAAAGCTGAGAAATATACATTCATGGAGTTAGATGGTGACTTGTTACAACAAGACATTGTAGTTGACGATGAAGAATATGCAGACATGTTAGATGAACTACATAATGGAAATGAGGATGTGGTTTTTGGCAATAATGATCAAGAAGATCCTGTTGTGGTTAGAAGTTGTTGAAATGTAAGAACATGTTGTGAAGGAGACCGAGGAAGCAAAAGTTGTGAATGGAGGTGATGAAAGTGATTTTCATCATGAAGAGGATGAGATACCACCAACTGAGCTAGAGGTTGACATGAATGACTTTCGTTTTCAAGTTGATGCCCACATTGACCATGTTACAAACTTGGCTTGTAACATGAAGGAGGATTAGGATTTGGATGTTATTGACTTTGATGATTTTGATAGTGGTTAAGATGTTGTTGCTGACCAGATTATGAGAGAGAGAAAGAAAAGGTTGAAACATATTAGAAAAGAATACAAGGGCAAAAGAGACATTAAACAAGGTGACTTCTTTGTTTGCCAAGAGTTTGCATCAAGAAAGCAAGTAACATATAGGGTAAGAGTGTTAGCTATAGAGTCTAGGAGAGCTATTAAGGTATTGAAGTATGATAAGGAAAGGGTGAGAGCCAAATGTTATGGCATTGTTATAGGTTATGGGACGGGGAAACATGGACATGATGAACTTAACTCAACCCCAACAAAATCAGCTAACATTACATGTTCTTCAAACTTAAAGGCCAAGTTTAGGACATACAAAACCTTCAAGGACAAAAAAGGAATAAAAGTGAAGCGCGGCAAACCCATATGCCCTTGGACCCTACACGTCTCAAAATGTGGGAGGCTGTGTCTTGAAGTGTCAAAACATTGACCGATGTTCATAAATGCATCCAAACAAGAGATATTAGAGTTACAACATCAAGATTTCTTTTAAGGGAGGTTGACAACCCCTTTTTTCAAACCCTCAAATCCTAACCAACGCTCCTCAAGATCAATTACAAAAGAAATTTTAGATCAACATCTCTAAGGCAAAGGCATATAGATAAAAAAAATATCACTGAACCATATGATGGGTGGCCATCATGAGTAATATGCTATGCTTAGGGATTTTGCGATGGAGTTGAAGGAAAGAAATAGAGACACAACCGTGAAGATCCAAATTGAAACAAATGCTGATTTAACCCTAAATTCAAGGTTTTTCAAACGGATTTATGTTTTTCTTGGTCTGCTGAAAGCATGTTACAAAGCTGGATAAATGGAAATACTAGGTTTGGAAGGAGATTTTATCAAAGGCTCATATATTGGCTACTATTGGCGTGGATAACAATAATGGGATGTATCCAATCGCTTATGCAATCATTGAAGCTGAGTGTAAGAGTTCATGGTTATGGTTCCTTTTCAATATAGGATATTACCTTGATTTACAACCCAATTCAAACTACATCTTCATCTCAGATAGACAAAAGGTATAACCATGTTATGCTTCTTTACATTGTATAGTATACATTATAGAACCATAGAGGGGGAGGGGGTGAATACGGTCTTTTCACTTCTTTAAAGTTTATGAAACTTCAAGTCTCAAAGAAACCGAGTGGTGTAACAATCTACTTAACAACACAACAAATAAGAAGAGAGAGAGAAAGACCATGATATATACTAGTTTGGGATGGGGGTTTATACCATCCGTACGTCCAGTTGCGAATCCACGACACCTATACTATTCACTAGTATAATCTTTATGGTAGACTATAAACCGTTTACAACTTCGCTCTGCCGACACACACTAAGCTCGGTGCTCACTAAGAAGAGCTACTCCCAAACGGTATCCGACCTCAAAAACCACCCACAAGAACTCGTGATTCAACTTAACCACTAAGACACAAGATACTTCCCCTTTGGAAGTATACCAAACCCCACTAGATCACTACACGATCTAGGCTTGATCACAAAGATACAAGACATCCCTTACAACCACATTGAATGATAGTTGATTGTTTTAATAAAGTCCTAACCTAACATAGAGACTCGATTATAATAGAAAGGGTATAAGATAGAATACCCTCGACTCAACACACAAGTGTGGATTAAGCACTTGTGTGGCTCTCTTGTAGAGATGTGTTCTCTTAAAGATGATAGAAGAAATTTGAACACTTTGGATGTTAGACTTAGATGATAGAAGAAGAGAAAATAGAGGAAAGAAAGAATGGCAAGATGTGAGAAATACAAGAGCCAAGAGGGGTATTTATAGGCCAAAAGAAGTTGTAGGGGTGTTTGTCTAATTTTAAAGAGAAATAAAAGAGCCCTCCTTACACTTAGGCAGAAACCGGGGTCAATTCATATGCTATCAGAAACACTAAGCTATTGTCTGGTATTGAAGATAGACATCATGGACCCAGTGATGGAATGCACAACCCTTCCTAGCCACTCAAGGTCTCTCAAAAGACTCTTGTTTCATTTCTCACGAAGATTAAACACATTTCTATCAACTTTCTCACTCTGAGTTAGTTGGTATTGAAAAGGTGGCAGTCTACTCCAGCCTCCGATTACTAAAACCAAAGTGTAGTATCGAGTCTAGAGCCATAAAGAGATCATCCATAAATCTCACTTGGACACTAATCTAAAATACACTTGTTATTCACACACTGTAAAAAACAAGTAATATATTAAGAGTCCTACGCATTATCCTTGTAATATTGCCAAAACATTAGAGTGATACTTAAGTATTCATAGTGACGATGGAAATCCTTCTAGAGCCAACATCAAACAATCTCTACGGTAGGT
>BQNB010144098.1:0-16902 GCA_026074375.1 Tanacetum coccineum
ACCTTCTCCACAGGATTTGTGCCCTTGAAAGTCTGATCTTATCAAGACCTGCGGTTTTCCCAGAAAGGCATACGTTGATGATTGCAGCAAAGGTTCTCCAAGGTTGGTGCATATGATCTGTATACACCTTAGTTACAAAATCAATATCACCTATGTACCCAAGTTCCTTGATAAATGAGACAATTTTTGGATCAGAAGAAGGAGGTACAACAAACTCTTGATTTGAAAGTCTAAGACAGATCTGGAGAATTGCACGAAAGACTTCTACATCAACTCTGCACTTTTTCTTGTCCAACTTGAATTGGTACGAAGAAGAGTATTTAATCTTGGTGATGGTGTGCCAAAACGGTTGCATATATAGTGATTAGGAAAGCAGTGTAGAAAGGAGAGAGTGCCAGAGCATCCAAGACAACTTGATAAGTGGGTTCTTTTGGAGTTTTTCTGGGATCAATTCTCATGTTGCATATGCCAATCTTGACTCGATTCTCAGGTGCAGCCAAGGCATTGTCAAGAGCAACTTGTTGAGCAGCAATTGGATTCATGGTTCTGCTAAGATTTGTCCAATACAGTTTATATACAAACAGATATATATTACTGATTATCAAACTTAGTCAAATAGGCAACGCAGACAGAATTCTAGGAAAATTTCCCTGTATAAATCACCTAGTGAAAAATTGTAGGTATAAATCGCCAGACAACTAAGCAACCCAGAAAGAATACTAAGGAAAATTACCCTAAATAAATCATCTAGTGAAAAATTCAGGTATAAATCCCTAGTTATAAATGTGTATAAATCGCCCAGTTATAGTGTGTATAAATCGCCCAGTTATAAACATGTATAAATCGCCCAGTTATAAACATGTATAAATCACCCAATTATACATGTGTATAAATCGCCCAGTTCATTTTACGTATAAATCGCCCAGTTCAATTGACGTATAAATCGCCCAGTTCAATTAACGTATAAACCGCCCATGCATATTTTTATATAATTACAAACTTCAAATTTAAGCTTCTTTAATCAACTAAACATGATCCTTAGCAAACACAAATAACACATGAACCCTTTTAAACAAGAATTTACCACAAAAAATACCACTTTTGCTATGTTCGAGCCAAACAAAACCTTCAAACCATGAATATCAAGTTATGGTGTTATATCTTGTTATTGCATATTCTAGCGCTCAAATAGGAACATTATAACACATATAGACACAAACCCAAGTACATTTAATCACCTTAGTTGATTTTCTCAAAATTTCAAACTTAGAATCATCAAGAATACACTTATGTGTTAACCATATCAAAAGCTGCTACAAACGAGTAATCTACAACCCTTAAACATCAACACCCCCAATCAATTTAACAAAAACAACACTTTTAATTTTGAAGAACCCTAAATCAAGATTTAGGGTTTTGGGTCCAATTTGTGGGTATTTGTTTAATTCCTTTTGATTAGAAGTTGTTTAGGATGTAAGAAAGATATTTGTAGTTTACCTTTAGGATTGAAATGCACGAAATGGTTGAGTTCTTGAGAAATTCGAGTTTAACAATGAGGTAAGAAAAAATTTAGAGTGTTTGGTTTGTATGTGTGTAAACGAATGGGGATGGGGAGGGGTTATTTAAAAACTTTGAGTTTTTGATCCTTTCACCCCCTAATGTTTCATATCTCTTGCATTTTCTTTTAATAACTTTCCTAACGTAAAATCTAGTTATAGTTTTGGCATAATTAGTCCTTAAATGTTTTATTAAACTAGTCTAAGCTTTACATTTTGCTATTAAGTCCCTAAAGGCATAAACACATAACATATAAAGCACAAATAAGTTAAATTTAATTAACTCCCCTTTAAGTATTAATCCATTATTGTTTAAAACCTTTTTCCTTTTATCACAAGATGACTTTTGAAGAAGATTATTTGATATTTTCTCCCCCTTAAATAATGACCCGTTTTCTAGTTAAAGAGATGTAGTCATTGTTTGAGTGGTCAAATGCCTTAAAAATCATTTTCTGATGAAAATTTGAGATGATTAAATTCATTTTAAAATCAACACCTTAAAAAATAAGATTTATCTTATTTTGACAAATAAATGCACTAACACGTACATTTATTGTATATAGAAAGCACGGGTTGTGTTGCAAAGTAAACACAAGCCTTCGTATGAATATAAGTAATTCATACCCAAGAAAAATTAATTTCCCGTTGTGAGGTCAAGTTTTCTTTTTGACGAAATACTTGCCTTTAAAATGATAATCGGGTTGCTATCTGAAATAATAGCAAGCCATTGACATGTTTTGAAAACGTTTATAACTTCTGCTTTGCTGGGTTCAATTCCTGAGCCCTTCAGTCTTTCAGTAGATTTAAACATAAAATCCCCTAAGTATTACTCAAGCTGAAGTCTTTCAGTTTGAGTTGCTGAAGCTTCTTCAGCGTCAGCTCTTCAGGTCCTTAGAAGATTGGGAAGTATCTTCACTTCAGTATATGCAGCGGTACATAAACTAAAGAAGGACTCTTGGTTAGAGCTTCAGTTCAGCTTGGTTGACAATTCCAAGCTGAACGTTGTCTATCTTCTTAACAGAAGTTGAAACATGTTGTTTCACTTCTAGAAGGTTTACAAGGCGGGGAAAAGATTGCTTTATGTCAAAAGGAATAAAGCAATATCCTTGGGAAATGTTACTTCTAAAGTTGGTATAGAATTACATCAACTTTCCTTAAAAGACTGTACCTGGTAATATAAAGCATGTGTACATGAAATGGTAGCTTAATCACCTATTTAATGCTTGACATGTGTATTAGGTTAACTTGTAAACCCTAATCCCTTTGCTTATAAAAGGAAAGGGATTCCCAGAGTAAATGTTATCTCTTCCAATAAATGTGATATACATTAAAGAGTTCATTTATCTCTCAAATAAATTGACTTGTACTATTGAAAGCTAAAGCTTCAGTTTAGTCATAACAAGTTTGTTTTCTTATTTCTCATAACTTTGGTTAGAGAATAAGTTTGAAGGAGATAACACCCCAATTGTCATTCAACCACCTTGTTGTTCCGCAAGCAAAGTGTGTCATAGATTTTTTTTGATTAAATAAAAGTCTATACGTTGAAAAGTACTTCTATGTGTTTTAAACTTGTTTTTTATATTGCTTATATATATTTGTTTAAAACTCACTTCGTTGCCATGTAATGTGATTAAGTCTAAATTGATAAACTTTATATCACATTCCTAGGGACCAACAAGTGGTATCAGAGCCTTCTCGTTTAGAAAATCTCCTAAAATGGTCATAATAGGATTATCTCTCTAGAAAGAGAGATCAATCTAAGAAATCCTCAACATACATTCAAAAGATCTAAAGTTTGTGGTAGCTCAACTCATACCACAACTGATCACTATGATATCGAATGGTTCAAAAGAGGTGAAGCACTTCAAGCCAAAAAGTCTGAGGCTCTAAAATCAACTAGAGCTGAATCATCAAATACGTGGAACAGTCAGGACCTAAAGTAGTATTTAGAGATGACTCTACATGCACAACTGAAGGTTATAGCTCTATCAAATGTAATGGTATAGTTTTCTTAAAAGTAGCATTTGTAAATGGTCTTAAATACAATCTAATTAGCATTAGTCAACTCTGTGATGCTAAGTATATTGTTCAGTTTGATTAGAAAAGAGGAACAATCTTCAACTCCAACAAAGAAGTTGTAATGATTGCTCCAAGAGTAAGAGATGTATATGTTCTTGACATGACATCTTCTGCTCAAGAATCGTGCTTCTTTGCCAAAGCTTCTGAAAATCTCAACTGGCTTTGGCATAAAGACTTGCTCATCTAAACTTCAAAACAATCAATAAACTCGCAAAACAAAATCTTGTTATTGGTCTTCCCTCACTTGTCTACTCAAAGGACAAACCACGTTCATCATGTGAAAAGGGAAATCATCATAGAGCCAGCTTCAAAACAAAACAGACATATTCTATCAAGAAATGTCTTCATCTTCTTAACATGGATTTATTCGGACCTGTAACTCCTAGGTCCATTAACCATAAAAAGTACACCCTTATCATTGTTGATGAGTACTCAAGGTACACATGGGTATACTTCTTGAAGAAGAAAAGTCAAGCACCTAAAACCATCATGTCTTTCATCAAAAGAGTTGAAAATCAAAATGACATCAAAGTCAAACAACTCAGAACGGACAATGGTATCGAATTCAGGAATAGCATTCTTGTCAACTTCTGTAATGAAAAATGGATCTCTCAAAAATTTTCCTCTCCCTACACACCTGAACAAAATGGTGTTGCTGAGAGGAAAAATAGAACCATCATAGATGCTGCCAGAACAATGCTTTCAGGATCTGCCTTTTCTAAATAATACTGGACTGAAGCTGTAGCCACTGCATGCTACACTCAAAATAGATCCACCATTGTAAAAAGACATCTCAAAACTCCTTATGAAATTTTTCATAAGAGAATCCCAAACATCAATTTTCTTCATGTCTTTAGATGTCCAGTTTACATCCATAATCATAAAGATCACTTAGGAAAATTTGATGAAAAATCTGATGATGGTTATCTTCTTGGATACTCACTTGTTTCCAAGGCCTTCAGAGTCTTCAACACTAGAAGACAAAAACTAAAGAAACCTATCACATCACATTTGATGAAAGCCCTGATGCTATCAAATTCTCAAAACCTTTAGTTGACAACATCAACATTGCTGAAACAGAAAGATATCTACCTGATGAATATCTTCATCCTTATGAACCTTCTTAAAGGTATCAAATAAACATCAATGATGTGTCCTTCATAGAACCCTATGAATATACTAAACCAGTTGTTCTTGAAACTAAAGTTTCATCTGACCAAAATGGTCAAACTAATCAAAATGATTACAATGATAAAAAAGATTAATCTGTTCAAAATGATGAAATCTTAAATGATGACCATTCTGAATATTCCAATCACACCAATGATGAACAAATCATTGATTATCTCCCAAACACTAAAGACATTCAGATCTCTGAACACTTATCCTCTCTAAGTGTAGAGGATACTTCAGTACAAAATACAATTCTTATCCAAACTCCACCCTTACCCATTCCATCAATGGTCACTCCAGCTCCTCAAGACAGATGGTCTCAGGACAAACACATTGAGCTGGTCAATATCATTGGTAATTTAAGGGCTATAATGCTCACAAGAGCCATGGCCAAACAACTTAGTGCTGCTTCAGCTCATGAATGTCTCTTTGTAGATTTTCTCTCTGAAGAAGAACCAAAAAAGGTTTCTGAAGTACTAAAGCATCCTGGATGGGTTGATGCCATACAAGATTAACTAAACCAATTTGTCAGAAACAAAGTCTGGATATTAGTTCTTGCACCATATGGTAAAACCATAATCGGCTCAAAATGGGTTTTTAGAAATAAAAGAGATGAAAGTGGAATTGTCATAAAAAAACAAGGCAAGACTTGTGGCTCAAGGCTACAATCAGCAAGAAGGCATTGATTATGATGAGACCTTTGCTCCAGTTGCAAGGCTTGAAGCAATTAGAATATTTCTTGCCTTTGCCACATACATAAAATTCATAGTTTATCAAATGGATGTCAAAAGTGCATTCCTGAATGGTAAACTAAAAGAAGAAGTTTATGTCCAACAACCTCAAGGTTTCGAGAGCAATGAGTTTCCCAACCATGTTTGCAAACTGGACAAAGCCCTTTATGGACTTAAACAAGCTTCAAGAGCATGGTATGAGACTCTCTCAACCTTTCTCACTAAACACAAGTTTGTAAGAGGCAAGATAGACAACACTATGTTTATCTAAAAAACTCAAACTGATGTGATTTTGGTTCAAATCTATGTTGATGACATTATCTTTGGGTCCACCAGCACAAAATTGTGCAAACAGTTTGCAAAACTAATGACTTAAAGATATGAAATAAGCATGATGGGTGTTCTCACCTACTTCCTTGGATTTCAGATTAGACAATCTGAAAGAGGCATTTCAATCAACCAAGAAAAATATGTCAAGGATCTGCTGAAAAAGTATGACATAAATAGTTCATCAGTGAAGACTCTAATGGTACCCCCTAACAACTTAGGACTTGATCTCAATGGAAAATCTATAAATGAGACTCAATATAAAGGTATAATTGGATCACTAATGTATTTAACTACTAGCAGACGTGACATTCAATTCTCTACTTGTCTTTGTGTAAGATATCAAGCAAATCCTAAGTAATCCTACCTTATTGCTGTTAAGAGAATTTTCAGGTACCTAAAAGGAAAAGCACCTCAGGTGCTTGTCAGTTTCTAAGAGGTAAACTTGTGTGCTGGAGTGCTAAAAAGCAGCAATCTGTAGCTATGTCCTCAGCTGAAGCTGAATATGTAACTGCTGCTGGATGTTGTGCCAACATACTATGGATGAAAAATCAACTAAGTGACTATGACATCATATATGAAAAGGTACCCATATTTTGTGATAACACTAGTGCTATTTCAATCTCAAACAATCCAGTTTTGCACTCAAGAACAAAGCATATTGATATCAGATATCACTTTATCAGAGATCATGTTCTCAAAGGTAACATTAAATTACATTTCATTCCCACTCAATATCAACTTGCTGATATCTTCACCAAGCCTCTGGATGAGCCAACTTTTAAAAGATTGATCGTTGAACTAGGTATGCTGAACATTGATTTAAAACCTGAAGCTTTAGCATTGGCTGAAGAAAACTGAAGCTTTAGCACTTTCATCCAAAACTAAACAAACTTTCATGTAAAATGTCAGTTCAGTTTTTGCATACAACCTTTAACTTGCTTAAGTAAAGTAACTGAGCAATCACATATGTATCATTCATGGATTTGTGTGAGCATGTATGGTTTTGTCGCCTTCGTTGAAGCATAGATATTGGTTAGGTCAAGAACTGAACAAACCTAATGTATTTTCTTCGGTTTAGTTTCGATAAATAATTTTATCTAAATCTTCAGCTATCTCTCGAGTGAAGTAATTGAGCAATCATATATGTCTCATTCATGGATTTGCACGAGCATTTGTGGTTTTATCGCCTTTGCTGGAAGATTGATGATGATAAAGATTACAATAATATGTTTAACATGACATAACACCAAACCTGAACCTAGTTCGGATTTTTCAAACATCAATCTCAATGTCAGTTTTTTTAATAAAAAAAGGGGTGTGATTTTTAAAAATTAATATTTAAATATATTAAAAGAAGAAATTTAAAAGTTAGAATGACCTCATCATCTTTCTCTCACCTACTTTTGTAGTGAATAGATGGCTGTTCACTGTTCTAGGTGTCAAATACATGCTTTGTTGACTTTCATTAAATACAAAGTTTAGCACACATGTTGAAAACAACCCTAAATATTCCTATAACTTTAAAACCTCAAATGATAATTACAAATTCTCAAAGAAAATTTTGTAATTTCATCAGTCATTTAAATCACAACACACCAATCAACAACTCATTCTCACAAACAAAACCAAAACACCTCAAACCAAATCAAACCTTCAAAACCCTCAACACTCAAAATGGCAGAATCATCATCACAAAAGACCTCATCACCTGAAATCACTCCTAAAGAAGAACCTGTCACTCTTGACAAACTTGAAAGCCCAAACCCTTTCTTACCTGCAAGTCAGGTTGATTTCACCTTTGACGAGATCACTTTCACTACCAACAATGAAGTTGCACTCTTGTATCCCTCACATCCTAACCAAGATTACTTTGAGGCTGTATGAGACTTCATTTCCAAATGCTGTCTAAAGGAAGCATTCACAAGAACCCCAAATCAATACAAAGAGTACATGAGTGAAGTCTGGTATACAACAAAGACCTTAGATGACTCTAAGGTTTGGATATCCTCTCCTACAGGAGGAGTTAGAGGAGAAATAGGTATCACCACCTTTAAGAATGCTCTTAGGGCACAATACCTACCTCATTCAAGTATGTATGTCCCCCACCCTTTATAACAATAGTGAGACCATGGTTTATAACAATAGGGTATAGGGGAGAGATTGGGGTAAAAGTAACTCTCAAAAAGAGTTGCCTTCCTCCTAGGTGGAGGTTGCTGATAGCTCAAATCATGCAGTGTTTAGGTGGTAAAATAGGTGGCCTAGATCAAAAATCAAATAAGGATGCCACTATCTTATACTGTCTGGCTAACGGAGTACAGGTGGATTATGCAAAGATAATATGAGAGGATCTAATCCATAAGCTAAACAAGAAGACTAGGGAAAATATTGTTCCTTATCCTAGGTTTCTATCTCTTCTACTAGAACATATGATGCCTGAATATGAAAATGAAGAGCTCACCATAAACCCCACTCAGGTCGTCAGTGTTCACAACTTGACACTAAAGCCTAACCAACCTGAAGAACCTCTTTTCACTGACCACATGAAGGCCATCTGCAAACTAGATGTGCCTGTGGACTCTAAAGCTCCAAAACCTTCCTTACAAACTAAGGAGGTTCCCCAAGTCAAAAAGCCTGGAGCTAAAAGTGGACTCAAAAGAAAATGATCTTCAAAACACACATCTGAGTCCACCACTGAGACATCCAAATCCCAAACTGGCCAATCAAAAAAAGAAACAAAGTCCAGTTCGGCCAAGGATAAAATCCTAATCCATCCTTCACCTCCCACACCAATGGTTAGTGAAATGCATAAAGAGGCACAGCAAGCAGCTGGTACGTCCCACATATTTCGGGGCCACCAGTGAAGAAAGGAGCCCACCTCAGCTCAGGCTTGGTTATGTCTGCATTTATTAGTATTAAACCTGTTTGTCAGCTTTTTTTTGCACTATGTTTTTGTATCAAGAACTATGAGGCTTCAGCAGATTTCGTAGCTGAAGCTGATCCTGGTATATCTTGCTCATAAGGATTCCTTATCTTAAAAATTAGGGTATGGATGAAAGAAAAAAAAACTATTATTTGATCACATATTGCCAGGGTCTAATCCCAAGTGTTCTTGTTAGGATAAAACAAATTGCTTGAGATGGGTATAAAAATCTTGCCCACATTGATTTCTGGTGTAAACTGAGGATTTCCAGAGCTGATGAATCTCACTTAAAGATAAAAGATGGAGGATTTATCAGATTCTTAAAGAACACAAGGATCCGCCCTTCTTCATCTGAATTCACCCACCAGATGAGCCAATTCATTGTTTCAGACGTGAAGAGGAAAGAGGAAAGTTGCAAAGATAAAGCATACTTAAGCCACTTTCATTGATGTACTAAAAGACACTTCAGTACCTCTCCTCCATACTAAAATTAGCTCAAATTTAAGAGTTAATGGCTCAGGTTCATTTACTTCAGTCTCAAAAGGAAGAGCTAGAAGAAGCAAAAGCAAAAGTTGCCTCAATGAAAGCTAAGCCCTCATATCTAAACATACACTAGCTTACTGAACTTTTGGTAACTTCTTTGAAACCTGAACTATCCAAACTCTTAGCCTCACATGACTTTGCTAGCTGCTTACTAACTGAACTAAAAGAGCTCCCCTTAAAAATCACTAGATTATCTAGAGAGATTAAAGAGCTAAAGAAGCATGTTAGAGACATAGAAATAGAGCTGCCTAGGGATCTAAAAGAGATTCCAACAAAACTGGAGACATTCACTTCCATTATCTCCAGTCTTTCATCTCAGATAGCTGAACTGAAGAACATTCAATGGGAACTTCTAGTAGAGTTTCTTAATTTGCCAAGTCAAGTTTCTTCAGTTCAAGAAAAGCTCAAGACTTTGGATTCTCTTCCAAGTCTGTTGTACAAGGTTACTAATACCTTGAACAGGTTTGCCACCATGGTGGAAAATGCATCAGGAGCTACAAGCATGAATGTTCCTTCAGCAGGCAAAGCAACTGCTTCACCTGCTGAGGGGGAGAAGAACACCAAAGATGCTGAAACAAACCTACAAAAACAATTAATTGATCTTTTAGGCATTGAGGTGGTAGAACAATATCACAACAAGAAGTTACTCTTTGATAAATATTGTGACAAGATGCTGAAAAAAAAGAAAAAGATCAAAGATCATAAACTGTGATGTTCTCACATAAAAGGGCCATATCTCACTGAAAGTATATAGGGAAGATGGGTTAAGTGAACGGGGGGGGGGGGGGAGTCATTGAAATTCTCTATACTAAGTCATAGTGACTTTACATCCGCTGAATGGAGAGAGGGGGTACAAGCTTGTCACTGATTGAAGAGAAAAAAAGATGGAAATCCAGCTATGGATTGATAAAGTACAAGAATGGAATACATTGAGCAACTGAAAAGAACTATAAATTAACTTCTGAAACCCTCAAGAATACAGACCCTCTGATATAGCCTTAAATGAATTTGCAAACAAGAAATGAAAAGAACTAGTGACTTAAAGGACTATCCCAGGTTCAACAAAGAAACAACTAGTCATCTAGATCAGCTATGATAGAGAGAGTTTCATTGAGCAGCTCCTAGGTAGTAGAATAGAAATCATTTGTAATACTTTACTACTTTGTAAAATTAAATGTAATGAAAGTTAGAATGAATGGTTATCAGTTTATGTTGTTCAATCTATATCAGTTGTGTAAGAAGAAGTTGTTTTGCTCACTTACAACTGATTTTAACTTAGGCTATTTATATATTCAAATAGGGAAAGATTGTTAGGTTCGGTTCCTGAGCCCTTTAGTCTTTCAGTAGATTTAAACATAAAATCTCCTAAGTATTACTCAAGCTGAAGTCTTTTAGTTTAAGTCGCTGAAGCTTCTTCAGCGTCAGCTCTTTAGGTCCTTAGAAGATTGGGAAGTATCTTCACTTCAGTATATGCAGCGATACAGAAACTGAAGAAGGACTCTTGGTTGGAGCTTCAGTTCAGCTTGGTTGAAAATTCCAAGCTGAACGTTATCTATCTCCTTAACAGAACTTGAAACGTGTTGTTTCATTTAGAAGGTTTACAAGGCGGGAAATATGATTGCATTATGTCAAAAGGAATAAAGCAGTGTCCTTGGGAAATGTTACTTCTAAGTGGTATAGAAGTACATCAACTTTCCTTACAATTGATTGTACCTTACGTGGTTATATAAATCATGGTGTACATTAAATAGTTAGCTTGGCACCACCCATTTTATTTGCTTGACATGTGTATTAGGTTAACTTTGTAAACCCTAATCCTTTGCCTTATAAAGGAAAAGGTTTCAGAGTAAATTGTTATCTATTCCAATTAATGTGATATACATTGAAGAGTTCATTTATCTCTCATACAAAACGACTCATACTACTGAAGTGATAGCTTCAGTTTAGTCATAACAAGTTTGTTTTCTTATTTTTTTTCCTCATAATCTTTTGGTTAGTGAATATGTTCGAGAGGATAAAAACACATTTTTCATTTCATCCACCTTGCTATTCCGCAGCTAAGGTGTATCATAGATTTTTTTATTGATCACTAATTAAAAGTCTATACGTTGAAAGTACTTCGGTTTTGTGTTTTAAAACTTGTTCTTTATATATTTAATATTTTTTATATTATATATATATATATATATATATATATATATTATTATATATATATATATTTGTTTAAAACTCACTTCGTTGCCATGGAATGTGATTAAGTCTAAATTGATAAACTTTATCACATTCCTAGGGATTAACATGCTCGAACTTCATTTACAGCCTCGTATCATTATTGAATGACATTTCTAAGGTTGTAAATGTATTGATTTTCAGAAGACATGTCAGAGATAATATTTTGTATTTTCTGAATTTTTTAATTTTTATTTTCTTTTTTGAAAAATTTATATAAAATTAAAAAATCTTTTTGAGTTTTTATATTTTCTTATATACATATGATACATAGGATATACCACGAGTTACCACCATTACTCGTCCTCTTCCTCTGCCAAGCCCTTTAGCATTGCAAGAGACATGCTTTTCATACCTAGCTTTTCTATCAAGAAGTTGAATCTATCTCGTGGCAAAGCTTTGGTGAAGATGTCTACAAGTTGATATTCGGTTCTGAAAGAGTAGAGTTCCACTACTCCATTCTCCACTTGCTCCTTAATAAAGTGGTATCTCACATCTATATGCTTGGATCTCAAGTGTTGAACATTGTTGCAGCATAAAGCGATTGCACTCTTGTTATCACAGTACAGTGGAATCTTGTTAAATTTAAGCTCATAGTGTGTTAGTTGTGATCTCATCCATAAGATTTAAGCACAACACCCTCATAAAGCAATATATTATGCCTCTGTACTGGAGATAGCAGTGCTCTTTTGCTTTTTGGATGACCATCTAACAAGTTTATCTCCCAAGAATTATGCACTTCCAGATGTGCTTTGTCTAGTATCTTGACACCTGGCGTGGTCTGCATCTGCATATGCTGTTAGAGTAATGCAAGAATCTTTCGAATACCAAAGACCCATATCAATGGTTCCTTTCAGGTATCAAAAGATTCGCTTAACTATATGTAAGT
This sequence comes from Tanacetum coccineum, assembly GCA_026074375.1. Classification (NCBI taxonomy): domain Eukaryota; kingdom Viridiplantae; phylum Streptophyta; class Magnoliopsida; order Asterales; family Asteraceae; genus Tanacetum; species Tanacetum coccineum. The sequence goes on from BQNB010144098.1 coordinate 12,451, forward strand.
GCTTTTCGGTAGGCTTTGTCTGATACCGGCCACACATGCACACTGCAAATACGAGGCCTGGTCTGCTGGATGTAAGATACATTAAGGAACCAATCATCCTAGGGTAATGTGTAGGATCGACTGGCTTCCTTTGTAGATCTTTATCCAATTTACTTTTGTCCACCATAGGGGTGTCAACGGGATCACTAGATAGCATACCATATTTATTTATTTTTTCAAGAGCATAATTGGACTGGTTATTAAAGATGCCTCTAGGACTTTGAGAAATCTAAAGTCCTAGAAAGAAAGTCATTTATCCCATCATCGACATCTTAAATTTAGAAGTCATTATTTTAGCAAATTCATCACACATAGCAGGATTAGTAGAGACAAAATTATATCGTCGACATAAATTTATACCAATAAGATGTCACGTCTTGCTTTTCTGGTGAATAGTGTTGGATCGACTGCACCCTTGGAGAATTCTTGTGATAGTAAAAAACTGGACAACATATCATACCACGCGCGTGGAGCTTGTTTAAGATCATAGAGTGCCTTTTTGAGCCTGTACACGTGATTTGGCTTGTCTGGATCTACGAATCCTTTCGGTTAAGAAACATAAACCACTTCGCGTAGCTCACCATTCAAGAAAGCCATTTTGACATCCATCTGATAGATTGTTATGTTCTTGGTGGCAGCATTAGCAATGAAGATACAAATGGCTTCTATTCTGGCAACAGGTGCAAACAATTCCTTGAAGTTTATTCCCTCATCTTGTCGGTATCCTTTAGCAACTAATCGAGCCTTGTTTTTTAGTACACCGCCACACTCGTCTTTCTTGACTTTGAAGATCTATTTCAATTTGATCAACATTACGAGATCTGGACACGGTACTAATTCCTATACTTATAGCCTTTTGAATTCATGTATTTCTTCTTGCATTGCATCAATCAAGGAGGGTTTGAGCATTGCTTCTTTATAAGTCTTCGGTTCAACTGAAGTGAGAAAGGCATCAAAATAACACCATATAGCATCAGTCTGAAGTTGCTTTCTGGTAGAGACTGAGCAAGAAGGATCTTCAATTACATTTGCTATTGGATGATTCTTAGTCCATTTACCAAGAAGTTTAAATGGAGTGTGGGATGGCCGTACATTAGATGATGATCCTTAAGAAGTTGAGGCTTCATGAAGTGGATCATCATTAAAGTGTGATGTTTTTAGGGATTCTTCAACACCTTGAGATATAATTGGAGATTGTTCTTGTTCTTGTGTTGATGGGATACTTGTTGATGGTGCATCTTGGTCAATTGACGTTGACACATGTAAATCGGCTATATTAACAACTCTTGGTGTATCAGCTAGTTGAACTGGAGAAATAGCACTCGGTGGAGGATTGAAGTATTCATCGAACATGGGTTGGAACAAACGATCCCAATCATTTATGGTTGGTGGATTAAAAGGTTGTTGAGGAACAGGGTTTGGTACGAGTCCTGAACTGGATGTTCCAAGAGTAATAAATTAAAGCCCGGGTCCTGAACTGAATTGTTCAGAAGCCATTGATGTTAGCTCATTTAACGTTACATGAATGGTTTCCATGATTTTCCAGGTTCTCCTATTATAGATTCTGAAAGCTTTCTTTGCGGGCACATAACCAACAAAAATACCAATATCGGCCTTTGTGTTTAGTTTACCCAAATCTTCACTATCATTGTTAGGATAACAGAGTGAACCAAAGACATGAAGAAATGATAAATCTAGCTTTTTGTCGTGTATCAGCTCATATGGAGTTTTGTTGTATCGGAGATAAATCAGGGAACGGTTTTGGGTATAACAAGTTGTATTGATTGCTTCGGCCCATAGAAATAATGGAGCTTTTGAAAATATCAAGATTGTACGAGCAGCTTCCACTAGTGTTCAGTTTCGTCTCTTGAAAATGCCATTCTGTTGAGGAGTGTGAGCAACAAATGTTTGATGCGAGATGCCGATATTTTCATAAAATTCTCGAAGGGTCTAATTGATAAATTCAGTTCCATTATATGTTATAACATTACGGACTATAGCATTCAAACGAACTTGAATATTTCTTATGCATTTGATGATAGTGTCAGGAGCTTCATCCTTTGATCTCAGAATTTTGACCCAAGTAAATCGTGAGTAATCATCAACAATCACCAAGATGTACTTTTTCCCATTAATGCTCTCCACATACATCGGGCCACAAAGATCCATATGCAGAAGATAGAGTTTCTCTTGGTTAGTGTCTTCAGCTTTGGGTTGATGAGAAGATTTATTGCTTTTGCCTAATGCACATGCTAAACACAGATGATCTTTCTTAAATTTAAGCTTTGGAATGCCTCGTGCAAGACCGTCTTTGGCTAGCTTATTTAGAGTACCGAAGTTGAGATGAGATAACCGACGGTGCCATAACCAACTCTTAGTCTTTGAAGCTTTTGATAGTAAACAGATCGAAGAAGTCTGTAGCATGTTATCAAGAGAAATTATGTACAAGTTTGTGTCTCTGGATCCTGAAAGTTGATCAACACCGTCTAAATTTTGAATAAAGCAAGTATTTTTTTGAAAAACAACTTCAAGATCCGAGTCACAGAATTGTCCAACTAAAAACAAGTTATATCTGAGGCCCTCTACATAATAAACCCTTGAGATAGTAACATTACCCAGCTGATAATCACCATAACCCATAATCTTTGCAATCTGATCGTTTCCAAATCTAACAGTTCCCAGAAATTTACTAACGAAGTTCACGAGCTGAGAGCGGTTTCCTGTCATATGTTTTGAGCATCAGGTGTAACACCCCCAAAATGGGTCACAGCGGAATATGGGTCTGGGAGTGTTACTTCATAGATCAACATCATAAGATATGAGAACGACCTCTATATGAGTCGTTTGAAAATGATACATTGGATTAAATAAACTTGCTTGTTACAGAAGCCCGAAGCTTAAATTGTTCACCCATGAAAATGTAAAGATTTTGATACATAACAAATACTCCAAAATGTAATGCATTTAAATCTCCATGCAAAATGATTCCCAAAATGTTGACCCCCAATGTATCCTTGTTCTTGTACCTTATTGACCTGAGAAAAACATGCTTTAAAACGTCAACATAATATTGGTGAATTCACAGGTTTAATAAATGTATAAAGTAGGACCGCAAAATTTCCAAATATAAGACATGTAACACATACAATATCTCAAAAGTAATTACGAAATGCACTAAGCTCATGACACTGAAGCTACAACATATATGTATGCAAATTAATGCAAATAATGTGCCCGTGTAGATGTTCAACCCGCAACATCCAAATTGTTTCGACATGGTATACATTCGTTGTTTCAGTACATTCGAAACTAGTGAGCGCTACTCACCCGACTGGGGATGTCAATTCCAAATAGATCTCATAACATTCGCGCTTACAATCTAGTAATTAACAGTTCATGATTCATGGGCATTGTGGGTTATAGCTACTTAGGTAAACTCGTAATTTGTATAAAAACGTACTTGCGTCCAATCGTAAAATAATGCATGTTTCTCACCCAAAGTTGTAAATCATGGTACTAGTAATAGTTTAAAAATGGGCCTATGAACTCACCGTAAGTGAATGATTTGATTATCTAAATCAAATATGCAAATCGTCTCGACAATCCGAATGCAACCTAATTAATTGTAGGTCGTATGAGCATAATGTATTTTATATAAATAAAATATCGCATGTTATATAGTTACACCACCAACTAATAGTTCTTGTTAAACTTTAAAAAGTTGAGATATTAATTAAATCGTACTTTGTTAAATAAAGGTACATGTAATTGTAACCGTAAAGAAAATATTATTTTCGTTCAACAATGTATTATTTGTTAAAAATATATGTTTTAATATTTTTATTGATTATGTAATGTTATTATATAATTAATTTAATTGTTTTATAACTTTAATTATTGAAATCGTATTTTAATTTTATCTCGCTCGTTTTAATTCGGTTTTTAGTGATTCCTATGTCCACGTCTTCGTAATTAAAAGCTCTATTTAGGAAAATTACTCCCCAACAGTTTACTGTCGTGAACAGTAACATATTTTTATAAATTTACTTTTATAAACAAACTTTTTAACTTAAACTTGTAAATAGCGTATTTCCTTCATTTTAAATCCGTTTTTCGAGTTTCTTACATGTTTGGATTCCTCGTGAAAAGTAATATCTTTATAAAATATTCCCCTTAAATTATCAGATCTGAAACAGTGAAGATTTTATAAAATAACTTTTATAAAAATACTTTTATACATTTAATTAAGGGCAAATCGCATAAAAAGGTACCCATCTTAGGGTCAATGTCAATTAAAGGTACTCATCTTTTTTTTACTCAATTTAAGTTATCGATCTTTGTTTTTGTTGCAACGTTAGGCAATTAACATGTTTTTTGGTTACATTTCTAACGATCGTTATTTTATTATTGCAT